>JAGSMP010002654.1:0-20209 GCA_029286625.1 Parnassius orleans | reverse complement strand
ATCGACATGCATTTCATTAAGTGTCGCTAAAATTTGTGGTGGGCCCATTCTCCGTACAAAAAGAAATTGTCTTCTTTAACTATACAAGGCAATGGTATAATTATTTAATGAAAGCATTATATTTTAATTTGACTTACCAGGTCTTACAACAAAACCCACTGATTATTACTATGCCTCAAAATTTTGTTAGATTGATAATAATGGCTCAATGTAACTATCAATATATATTCTAAAATCTCCCACCCGTTTTACTCGCGAAAATATAATTTTTCCCGAAATCGAATATATTAGCGCGAGCGTGCCTGTTCCGTCGCCCTGTCAGCCCGCGAGCTCTGTCGCACAAAGAGAATATAATCACCAGTGCAACTTCCATAGTAAAAATCATACGTACGAGATTAGTCAAATTTTATTGACGGTTATCTCTTCTTTCTGCTTTTCGTAATATGTCTATTAACGACATTGTCAAATCAAATAGGTTCAAATGTCAAATCAAATAATTACTTTTGTATAATTTTATTTATTAAAATTGCTTTAAATTTTGTTATAGAAGCCGTTGTTCATTTACAGAATTGTTAAAAAATAAATATACATTATAAAACTTGCCAATTAAATGGTGTGCCGTGATGGCTATCATCATATCAGCTGCCTTACCTGCTTTCATACTTTTCATTGCATTCATTATTTCATCTATACTTATCTCTCTATCTCTTTCCTCTTCTTTCGAATTTCTATTTCATTTAATTCAAACGTCTCATCACTCTTAAACACGCTTTCAAAGTATTCCTTCCATCTCCTTAAACTCGACACTTCGTCATTCAGAATACAGCCATTCTGGTCTCAATAGCATCCATTCTAGGCTGTTTTGAATGTCCCTAGCAGTTCTTACGAGTTCCCAGAACATTTAATATTTGCCTGGAAGTTATCCATTAACCTTCTATCATTCTTATCCGTTCTTTCTGCTTTTTCTTTCAACTACTTCTTTACTCTCTTATTTAGATGTCTAAAAAGACTTTTTTCTTTCAATATCATCATTCATACCGCTAAATAACTAGCCTTGGTTGCTAATGCATCTAACCATGCTCTCTTCTTTGCTTCTACTTCATCCATATCTCATCATCCCACCATAAAGTGTTATTTTCTTTTCATTCGTTCTCTTACTTACCACATACTTCAGTAGCTGCATCCACAAACCTTTCTTGACATTATACTGATCTCCAAGTCTAAATCATTCATACACAATTCATCCATATCTTATATTTTCTCTCAGTCTACATTTGTACTTCTCTTTTTACATCTTAACCTCTATGTTCTTATACGCTGTAACGCAGTGGTAGACACAGATACTCCGATGCCGCAACGTCTGAATAGACCATTAATTCAGCGCAGACAAGTAATGATCCGTCCACGTTGGACCCCAGTAAACCTTACATCTACTGCGCTCCTCATTCTTTCATCCTGATTAAAATCTATCATGCTATCATCACCTCTTTCCCATGTATACATATGAATCTTCTTATGACGAAAAGTGTTCGTCACAAAAGATTCTTATCCACACATACGGTGAGGCTTTCACCATTCTCATTATGATTTCATCACCAAACGTTCCCAATATCCTTTCATAACCAAGCCTCTTCACGCCAACCCTTCCATTAAAATCTCCTAATATAACAATATTTTCATTGCCCTTGCATTTATAACAAATATGAAGTGTTCGCGTAAATATAAGAAATCATAAACTTGAGCTAAGTTATGAATTTTTTAAATTGCTAAATGATGCGTGGCGTTGGTGAATCCAGGCCGAGAATGCAGCAGTGCAGGAGGGTGAAAAAGAAGCATGCAGACTGCCTGATAAATTAATGCTGTTGCCTATAATCAAAATGGAAATGTGTTGTCACCCCTGAGTGCTAATATGGAATGCCTGAAAAAAGTGTCCTAGTTCGATACAAGCTTTATTAGGTGGTAGGATTATTTTTATGCCTATGTATCATTCTGGGTAGTTATCACCGTCTTGATTTTTCTGCCGCAAAATAGTAATACTCACGTATTTTCGGTCTGCAGGGTATTGAGAGCCAGTATAATTACAGGCTGTGAGGCGTTTCTTCGTATTTTTTTGGATGTGACAACGCAACTGTAGCCTTTTATCTTGAAGTAGGCTGCAGTTGTCCATATACTTACTATCATCTTAGTCCTTATGGGAGACAACACATCTGCGTTTTGATTCTTAGTCGAGGATAAATGTATATATAGTATAATAATATGTCTATGAGCCACAGCAAACACCATCAGGTTGACAGTGTGCTTTTTTATCACCCTATTTCTATTAAAAAAAACTGCCAAAACGGTTTTAAAACCATACAAAACTGTATTAAAAAACTATATTTGGGATGTGTATTTAGCAGGGATGGTAGATATGATAAGGATATAGAACTACGAGTGAACGCAGGAAATAGATTGCATGGGGCTCTACACGCTATTATGAAAAGTCAGAATATGTCAAAAAAGGCACGTATGGCAATTCATAAGGCTGTGTTAGTCTCTACTACTTTAATGTATGGTAGTGAAAGTTGGGTCTGGCAGAAGAATCACGAGAGTAGAATAAATGCTGTAGAAATGCGGTCAGGATTATGCTAGGGCTGAATCTGAATGACAGGGTGAGAAATTGTGTGATAAGAGAAAAGTGTGGTTTGCAAGATGACGTTGTAACCAGGATTAAGAAAAGAATGCTTCAGTGGTTTGGTCATGTAGAAAGAATGAACGAGGAAAGAGTGACAAAGCAAATTTATCAACATAAATTTGCTTTGTCACTCTGCAACAGAAGTGAACGGCAGAGTCGGGAAGGGACGCCCTAGACGAAGGTTTTTTCGACCAAATTGGCATTATATTGAAAATGGGCCAGATTAGGAGTACCCTTAACCGACGAGCGTGTATGTGTAGAATATAGATGTAAAGGAAGCGAGAGAGGTGTGTCGGGATCGTGTCAAGTGGAAGTCCGTAAGCAGAGGCTTACCCCTGTGGGTGACAGGCGTGAGTGTTTATGTATGTACGAAACAAAATGTATTAGTTTAAAAAGCTTTTAACGAAATTAATAAAACTGTAGGAGTATAACAAAAAGTGTTCTTGCGTAATATTTAACGCCGCAACGTAGCTCGTAACTTAGCTCCCGCTGTTGCGGCGTTATTATAACGTGTGAAGTTATCACACGCAGGGGATATTTTGATACATGTTGGTAATTTTCTGCAGCCATTTATTCAGACAGTTGTGTAGGATGTTAGTATTAACAGTTATGTGTTTTCACAGGTATTTTTTTCCATACTTTAGATTGTGAGGTTCCAATATCCTATTACCTGTCGACTTTGATATTGACATACCGATTATGAGGAATGACGATCATGTATATTATCTTTTTGTCTTAAATTAATTGTAGTACTTTTGTTTTCACTTTAAGTAATTGTGTTATATGATGTGTTAGTGTAAGCAATTGTTGCTAAGCATAATGAAGAGAAAAAAATCTAGTTCATACAATGAGTGGTAAGTAGTTCATTCAAAGGGCAATGTATATGTTATTACATCAAATTGCCGGAGAAATATTCATCATCATCATCATTACTGCCCTTCACAAGTCCACTGCTGAACATAGGCCTCCCCCAAGGAATGCCACAAAGCACGGTCCTGAGCCACCTGCATCCATCAACTTCCTGCATGTGTTACCAGGTCGTCACTCCATCTAGTGGAAGGTCGCCCTAAACTTCGCCTACCGGTATGAGGCTGCCACTCGAGAAACTTTTTTTCCCCCATCGGTTGTCGGTATTTCGAGCTATATGGCCGGCTCATTGCCACTTCAGCTTACTAATCCGTTGGGCTATGTCGGTTACTCTGGTTCTACTGCGGATATCCTATTTTCTAAGTTTATCACGCAGAGAACCCCGAGTATAGCCCTCTCCATAGCTCGCAGAGCGACCTTGAGCGTCCTCATCCGGCCAGCAGTGAAGGATCACGTCTCAGATCCATAAGTCATCACTGGCAACACGCACTGGTTGTACAATCTAGTTTTTAGGTTTTGAGGTATACCTGACGAGAAGGTGTGTCGTTATTTCCCGAACGCTGCTCAGCCGAGTTGAATCCGTCGATTGACCTCTCGGTCGAAGTTGGACTTACCTAGTCGGACTATTTGTCCCAGGTAAACATACTCGTCAACAACTTCGAGCTTAGGTGTCCCAACAACTACCGACATAGGTGTGACATGGACATTAAACAAGATGTTTGTTTTGTCCATATTCATTAAGAACCTACCCGTTGGAAGACACTATGGAGGTCATTGAGCATAGTGCTTAGGTCCTGCAGCGATTCTGTCGTAAAGACTATATCGTCGGCAAATCGAAGGTGAGTGATGTACTCGCCATTGATGTGAATACCTCCTTTCCAGTCCCGTAGCTTGAAAACGTCTCCAATGCAGCGGTGAAGAGTTTCGGGGATATAATGTCACCCTGTCTTCTGCAGTTGGATAGGTTTCGTACTCTGGTTCTGTACTGATAGCCATCTTAGCACTACTGTACAAACACTTCACACTTTGATATACCGACAGTCAACTTGGCACCGCTGAAGGGACTGTAGCACCACCCAAATTTCGACGGAATCAAAGGCTTCTCATAGTCCACATACGCAAAAAGTGGCAGATTGTACTCTTCTGCTTCTTTTACATTTGCCGAAGGGTGTGTGTGGTCTACGGTACCAAAGCCTCTTCGGAACCGCTTGTTCGGGAGGCTGGAAGTCGTAGAGTTCGTGATAGACGATCGTAATGACTCTCGAAAACAGCACAGACGCGGCTCAGAAGGGAAACCGGTCTGTAGTTTTCAAAGAGCGTTGTCGCCTTTCTGAAGAACAAGACCACCGCACTTCTGCTCCACGCCTCCGGAGTAGTGCCACCATGGAAGACGGAATTAAAGAACTTCTGAAGGACTTCATACCGGTTTTCCACCCGCTTTCAGAAGCCCGCGTAATTCCATCCTCACCTGGGGCCTTGCCGTTTTGGCAGCTGGAGAGCCATTCTAATCTCGCTCAGACTAACGTCCGGGATATCATCGGAATAGTGTCGGATAAGACCGCTCTTGATCGTTACCACACTGCGTGTGGCTCCAACGATGACGTGTACAGCTGCCCATAGAAACTTCAATCTCACTCAAAATCTCAGGTGTCCGGAAACGATGCTGCCACACTCGGTCTTCAGCTTTGACAGTTGGCTCTTTCTGGCAGACAGATCTCTGGCAAAGACTTTGGACCTTGGTTCCGCTCGATCGCTTTTTCACCACCAGCTGTTAATTGTGCAAGTCCCGACGCATGTATTTGGAGATCTGTTTATGCAGTTGCCTGTATGCTATCAAATCTGTTGAAGACCGCAGAATCATTTCCCGTCTAACAGCCATGGGATTAAGAGTGTGATCCGAGAGTTTTTGTGTTCTTCTGCGGCGGCTCTTGCAGAACTTAATTCCGACCGCATGGACAGTTTCCACGAGCTTATCATTTATATCGCCCACTTCATTGTAGTCTTCTAGGCACTGAAAACGGTTTTGTAACTCGAGCTGAAAGTTTTCGGGACTTTGAATTAGAGCACGAGAGGGACGGAGCGTTGACTTCATTAGACGACACCTTTCCAACTTAAAGTTTAGGTTCAGTGTGCCCCTAACCATTCGGTGATCGCTACCAGTTTTACCCTCGCGATCACTGAGACATCACTGAACAGTTGTCGTCTGGTCGTCATAATGAAGTCAATCTCATTTTTTTCGAACCGTCGGGGCTCGACCAGGTCCACTTAATGGGGCTTCTGGAAGAAAGTTCATCATAAGATTCCTCTTTCTCATGAAGTCGACCAGCTGCTGGCCCCTTGGGTTCCGTTGCCCTAATCCGAATTTCCTACCTTCAGCTCACCGTTCTCTCTTGTGCCTAGTTTGCATTGAAGTCGTTAACACCGTATATTGGGTTTTGGAGAATGCATGGCTGGGATATCCTCATATATTTCCTCCACCTACTCATAGGGATGTGCCGAGGTTGGTGCGTAAACCTGTATGACCTTCAACGAATACCGTTTGGTGATTCTGAGTATAAGGTACGCAACCTTCGTCGACACACTCACAATCATTACAACGTTGTTAACGAGAGACTTGTGGACGATAAATCCGACACCTCCTTGGTACAGATTGTCGCCCTCCCGGTGATAGAACAAGTTGCCGGATTCGAGGATTACCGTGTCCTCCCCCTCTCTTCGGATCTCGGATAATCCTATAATATGCCAGCGTAATATGTCTATCTCTTCTTCCAGCTCCAGGATCTTCTCGTCAGTCCTCAGGGTGCGTGCGTTTTATGTTGCCAGGTCGAGTCGTCTTGGTGGCAACCGAACCTCCACTGGAGATTCTTAGCACCCCTGCCCACCGTTATGGTCGCCACCGTAGCAGGAATAGCGGGGCCACCTGGGACCTGGGGCTGTCTCTTCGTTTTCTCATCATGGGGATATTTGCCATAGTTGCCACGCTTGGCGAGCAGGTTGGCACCGCAGTTTTAATTGTTATTTGCTGTTATCAGAAAGATGCTGCTGCCCATCTCCTGCCTGTTTCCCATTGTCGCCTCTTACGACACCCACGGGAAGACATGGGGTAGTGGATATTCTTAACCGCCACTACACGGCACGGAGAAATATTATCTTAAATATTTTATTAAACAAAAACTGTATAAAAAGGGTTATTGTAATATAAATTAATATATGGTTGATATATTAATTTATATTACAATAACTCTAGAAATCTTTCTTGAAATGAGGTGGTCACTCACAGGCTGTTTCTTAAAAAAAGTTTTCTAAGTAATTTGTACAACCTATGTTCAAAAGTCCAATTGGGTTTCTTTCTGGTTCTTCACAGGACAGAGGTTTTTTTTCCGAACCAGTGCTAAAATTAAATAAATGTCTTTCAATGAGAATTACTTGTAATCTAGATTGAATAAAAATTATTATATTATATAGTGTTGTGAGAGGCAACTCTATAGAAAATGTCAGAATAATCTAACGTAGGGTACCCAGATCGATGGCAGCGTTAAAGGGCAACTATGAGGTATAAGGGAAATCATCCCAAGAACCGGAGAGGCCAATGTATACTTGTTAGCTGTGTATGCTTGGTAGCTCCTGGCTGTAAACCCATGCAAGCGATGGTAGACGGTCGCTGATAAAAAAAATCTATAGCTTTACTTTAAATGCCTAACCAACTTTATATTTACAAATTAATTCACGATGAGAGCGAGGTCAGGTTACATGATGGGAACAAGGTTAAAGGATAGCAGTACAATACATTTTGTCGTACAAAATGAAGTTAATTGGCAGAAGCCAAAGTCCAACTTGTCAAATAAAAATCATCAACGTTAACTTAAATGCTATGAAACTGGAAACATACGAGTACAAATACATGCCAGAAAATTGCACACTAAAAAATGCGTAAAAAGTGAAGTAAGACAAACAAATGTAATACATTACAGCATATAAAATACCACTGCTGAACATAGGCCTCCCCATATTGCCTCGTAGGGGAGATTTGCCATAATTGCTACGCTTGGCAGGCGGGTTAGCAACCGCAGTTTTTTTAATTATTTTGCGTTGTTATTGTCATCATCATCATCATCATTACAGCCCATCACAAGTCCACTGCTGAACATAGGCCTCCCCCAAGGAATGCCACAAAGCACGGTCCTGAGCCACCTGCATCCATCGACTTCCTGCATGTCTTACCAGGTCGTCACTCCTTCTAGTGGGGGTACGCCCTTGGTCAGCCGGTACGAGGCCGCCACTCGAGAACCTTTTTTCCTCATCGGTTATCGGTTCTTCGAGCTATATGGCCGGCTCATTGCCACTTCAGCTTACTAATCCGTTGGGCTATGTCGGACACTCTGGTTCTACTGCGGATATCCTCGTTTCTAAGTTTATCACGCAGAGAAACCCCGAGCATAGCCTCTCATAGCTCGCTGAGCAACCTTGAACTGCCTCATACGGCCAGCAGTGAAGGACCACGTCTCAGCTCCATAGGTCATCACTGGCAACACGCACTGGTTGCTGCCTTTCCCAAGGGAAGGTATTAATAAAATTGACTGTTGTGAACCTGATACATGAGGAATAGGGACAATTTAATGTTCTTAACCTCTTTGAGCTCTGTCTTCGTGAACGGGGTTCTTTAGCTTATACGACACTACCAACAGCTTTCTGCTGCTAGTGAATATTCATTCTTCGAGACACCTAAAAGAACTAAGTTACTAACCAAACACAACGTAAATAAGGTCCTAACTAAGACGATCACGTCATAAATTTATTAAACGGCCTTTATTTGAACCTTAGAAAGATCAATATATATGGTTAATATACTGGTCACGTAAAAACATTGTTCTGCGTCCATACAATGTTCGCCTAAGATCCAACAGTGAAAAATACCTTTTTAGTCCGAAATTACATAATTGTATGGAACAATAAATCTGACGGACACTTCTGAAAACATAGATATTAGCAGTTATCATAGAGATTTTGAGGTTATGTTTTATTTTTATGAAACATTACTATGTTATTGCTAATGTAAGCAGTTAAGTCTTACCTATCACTTATACGGTAAATAAAACTCAGGTTGTGATCAGGTATTTTTATTCATACCAAATAAATACAACTTATACCTCTCATTTGGCATACAAAGTAATGATGATTGATATTATATATGATATGATATTATATATATTGTTGCGCGCCACTATTAATGGTTTATACATGGCAACACTAGTTACCACTAGCGCCCTCTAGTATCGAGTAGCAGAACTAGGAGAGTCAAGATCCTTCTAGAAATTTCAGGACCGATATGCTCAGACATTCTGGATGTTTCTGATAGAAGTTCTGGAAACTATCTGAGGCCCTATATAAGGCGGTATAGACCCGACCGAGTCAATATTGAATTGGCGATACAAGCGAATACTTCAAACGATACAACTGCGAACTTAAGTGATCTGTAGTACAATTGTATTTTGTTATTAGTGTGGTTTTAGTTGTAATTAGTGTTGTATAATTAAAGTGTCAATTTTGGTAATTCAATCGGCAGTTTTTAATTGTCTCGAACCCCAAGCTCAAAATAATTGGTGTCGAAGGGATTTAATCATGCCGATTTTACCTAAAGATGACACGGAGGGTATCCGTACCCGAAGTCAACGCCAACAGGAGACGGACCAGAGACGATTTGGTGACAACATCGCAAGCGTCGGAGGGCCAGCCGACCACGGAGGTCGGCCTGTCAGCAGCTCCTGCATTTGCAGCATCTGACTTAGGTGCTCTGGTGATGATGCTGCAGGAGGCCGCTGACAGGAGTGAACAGGCCGCCGACAGAGGAACAGGCCCGCCGACAGAGAGGCCCGGCAGTTGGAAGAGCAGCTGCAGCGGGGACAGGAGGAACAGGCGTCGGTTGGAAAAGCAGCTGCAGTGGGGACAGGAGGACAGATGCTCATGAAGGACCTTCACACTACCTTCGGGAAAGAGATAAGGGAGGTGAAGGAGGGTTGCTCAACATGACAACCGCCTGTCGGAAGCTGAAACCGAATCAACCAAGTGAACAATCGGGTTAACAACGTGATGGCTGATGAAGAAAACGCTGGACGAACTAAAATTGGGGATGGAATTACAGCCCCGTGGTAGCACAACACCTTCGCTACGTGGATTCAGTGCCGCCGTTCGACGGGACTTCTTCCTGGTCGGCCTGCAAAATCCAGTTCGAGGCTGTCATGAAGGCGAACGGCTGGAATAAAAGTCAGCCATGACTGCCTCACCCTAGGCCTGCGCGACCAGGCCTTAACTGTTCTGGAAGCTCGGTAAGGAAGTGACTTACGAGCAGCTCCTTGAGGCATTGGAGGCGAGATATGGCGACGCTCACCTGGAACATTGCCCGTGCAGCTCAAAGATCGCGTGCAACGCAGCAACGAAAACCTGCAGTGGGCCTTGAGGTGGAAAAGCTGGTCTGAAAGCATACCAGTCTGTACCTGCGCTCATTGTAGGAACCTGGTGCAGACATTCATCGACGGCATCCGCGACCTTGAAGTCAGAGCTGCTGTGAGGCTCGGGCACCACGAGATGCTTAAGGACGCGTTAGCCCATGCACTGGAGGTGGAAGCCGTACGGCAGGATCATCGATCCCATCGCGTCAGGAGGTTGCAGCAGCTGCAGTTCGCGACTACAATAAAGGATACAGCCCTAGGTGCTACGGCTGTGGGGAAAGGGGCCATCTTCGATCCAGCTGCCTAAGCGAACTGTAGAAAGGGAGATCGATCTTGAGAGGGTAGCGGCTAACAGCACCGCCCAGCAGCAGGGAACGAGTAAAGCCAGGACTGCGGGGCGGGTGCTGGCTGATGTTAAAAGAGCCCCAAGGATTTCGATCTCACAAACCCATGATGGGAACAGCCTAATCATCAAGGCGAGGTCAACGGAACGCCGTGTAAACTGACCATAGACACTGAGTCTCGCACGGTTGTCAGTTCCCAACTTATAAGTCAGTTCCTTGGGGACCTGCATACAACCGAGAGCGCATTAATTTGGTAACAGCCACCGGTCATGCATACCCGTCCGTGGAGAGAAGGAGATGGAGTTGGCTAGGCATGATCTACCTGCATAATGTCATCGTGGCTGATATAATGGACGACTGCATCCTGGGCCTAGACTTCATGAGGAAGAATTGTTAGAGATCGATGTTAAGCAAGGTGTTTTGAAATGACATGAGGAACTTTCGTGGAAGGAGCGATACCGGGGAATGTGTACAGCCTTAAGAAGATTGTTCTGCCGCCGAGATCGGAAACGATTGTGCCGGTTAGTCTTCCTCGGAATCCTGGGCAAGCTCATCGTTGTGTACTCGTGGAAAGGGTGGACAATGACCTTCCGTGAAAGTGGCTCGAACTTTGGTCAGAACCACTGACATCCCAGGAGTACGTGTGCTGAACCTTGTGATCAGGAACAGATTATGGAAAAGGCACACTGGTTGGTACTTCAGAGGAAGGGATTGGTGTAGGTGCCAATACCCATCGACTGGGACCCCAGCAAGGGTGCACAAACGAGGGTGACCACACTTTTAGAAGACTGTCGCAGCGTTCTCTCCCCGAATGAAGTGGTCAAGGCGAAGAAGTTGTTACCATACGCTGATGTTTTCTCGTCAAACGATGCTGACATAGGAAAGACTGGTTAGTTCAACACAAAATAAACACAGGAGAAGAATTGCCTATCCGTCAGCGCCTCAAGAAGATTGCCGGTAGCACGTGAAAAGGAAGTGGAAACCATGATTGAGGAATGGTGAAGGATGGTGTTATTGAACCTTCATCTAGTCCATGGTGTTCACCTGTGGTGCTGGTAAAGAAGAAGGACGGTAGCATGCGGTTTTGTGTTGACTACCGCCGTCTGAACGACGTTACGAAGAAGGACAGCTATCCCTTGCCAAGAATTGATGACACGCTGGATATGCTTACAGGCGTAAAGTGGTTTAGTACGCTGGACCTGAAAAGTGGCTACTGGCAGGTTGAAATAGACCCTAAGGACAAGGAGAAAACTGCATTCTCCACAGGAAAGGGTCTGTGGCAATTTAAAGTCATGCCGTTTGATTGTGCAATGCTCCAGCAACGTTTGAAAGGTTGATGGAGCTTGTACTACTGGCCACTGGCGACGCCTGTCTGGTCTACTTGGATGACATCATCATCGTAGGCCGTACGTTTGAGGAACACCTTCAAAACCTGGAACGCGTGCTCATGAAGATCCAGAGTGCCACCTCAAGTTGAGTCCGAAGAAATGCTCACTATTCAAACGGCAAGTTAGCTTTTTGGGTATGTAGTGTCGGAAGAAGGTATCCGCACGATCCAGAGAAAATTGCCGCTGCCGTAGGATTGGCCGGTTCCAAAAGACAAGACACAGGTTAGAGCATTTTGGGTTTGTGCTCCTATTATCGGCGATTTGTAAAGAACTTTGCAGATATAGCCAAACCTCTGCACAAGCTAACTGAGGAGAAGGACATTTCTGCTGGGATGAAAGTTGCGATATCGCATTCCAGGAGCTCAAGGACCGTCTGTGCAAAACACCTATTTTGGGGTACCCTGATGCGAGCAAGGAATTTATAGTGATGACACAGACGCAAGTGATATAGGACTTGGCGGTGTGTTGTCTCAAAGGAATGGTGATCAAGAGGTTGTGATAGCGTACTTCAGCAAGTCTTTGTCAAAACCGGAAAGGAACTATTGTGTCACAAGACGGGAATTGCTTGCGTGGTAAAGTCCTTGCAGCATTTTAGCAAATATCTTCTGGGGCGGAAATTTCTATTACGAACTGACCATGCTGCACTGAAATGGCTATTGCAGTTCAAAATCCAGAAGGAAAAGTTGCGAGATGGATTGAGCTACTACAGGAATACGACTTTGTGATCGAACATCGCAGCGGAAATTCATGGCAACGCAGATGCATTGTCAAGAAGACCTTGTCCTGAAGATTGCAAGCATTGTACTAGGCAAGAGGGTAAGGAAGTGGTATCTGTGAGGATGCTTATGACAGACCAGCTCAACAATGAGTGGAAAGACAGCTCACGACATGCACAGCAGGAAGATTCGGACATCAAGCCAATTCTAGAATGGATGAAGGCCAGTGCTCCTAAGCCCAAGTGGAGTGACGTTTCAGCGATGAGTTCGACCACGAAAAGCTATTGGGCCCAATGGGACAGCTTGTTGATTCAGGATGGAGTCTTGTGCCGTAAATGGGAAATGGTCAGGAGACAGTTGTCATTTGCAAATGGTTGTCCCAAAGCTAAAGTACCGGATGTTCTACAGCTGTATCATAATGGTTGTTCAGGAGGCCACCTGGGAGTTAAACGAACTCTACTGAAGATCCGAGAACGGTTTTACTGGGTCCACTGTCGTGACGATGTCGAGGACTGGTGTCGCAAATGTACAAGTTGTGCGGCTGTAAAGGGACCTCAAACTGTAGTAGAGGTGCATTGAAATTGTACAATGTTGGTGCACCATGGAGAGGATAGCCATTGACGTTGCGGGGCCGTTTCGGAAAGTGAAAGTGGTAACAAGTATTTCATGGTTGTGATGGATTACTTCACTAAGTGGCCAGAAGTCTTGCCATTCCAAATCAAGAAGCTTCAACAGTTGCAGATAAACTAGTTCATGAAGTCTTCTGTCGTTTTGGAGTACCTTTAGAGATTCACAGCGATCAAGGAAGAATTTTGAGTCTCAAATATTCCAGGAAACTTGCCGAGTTATGGGTACTCATAAAACAAGAACAACTTCTTACCACCCACAATCTGATGGAATGGTAGAAAGATTTAATCAGACATTGAGAGGTACTAGCAAAGTTGTGGAAAACGGCAACGAGACTGGGACAGGCACTTACAACCGTTTTTGTTGTCATATCGAAGCGCTGTTCACGAAAGTACATCAGTGACACCAGCTTTAGCAAATTTTGGGAGAGAATTACGGCTGCCTGCAGACCTGATCACCGGAATATCACCTGATGCCCCACGCAGTATAACCGATTATGCAAATGACTTGCGGACAAAATGAATGACATTTATGAGCACGTCAGACAGTCGGCCAGCAAACGTCTGAGAAGATGAAACACGGTATGACCGCAAAATGAACAACAAAGGGTTTGACGAAGGTTCACTAGTGTGGTTACACAATCCAGTTCGCAGCAAAGGAAATCTCTAAGCTTCAAGCTAAATGGGACGGACTGTACCGATTGTGACAAGGATCAATGACGTAACCTACCGGATACAGAAAGGTGCAAGAGGTACTCTAAGATCGTCCATGGATCGACTGGCGCGTTATTATAGCCAATCATGCTCGGGACGAGCATGTCTTAGGAGGGGCAGTGCAGCGCCACTATTAATGGTTTATACATGGCAACACTAGTTACCACTAGCGCCCTCTAGTATCGAGTAGCAGAACTAGGAGAGTCAAGATCCTTCTAGGCCTGGGACCGATATGTACTCGAACATTCTAGATGTTTCTACAGTAGAAGGTTCTGAAACTATCTGAGGCCCTATATAAGGCCGGTATAGACCGCGACCGAGTCAGTATTGAATTGGCGATACAAGCGAATACTTCGAAGCGATACAACTGCGAACTTAAGTGATCTGTAGTACAATTGTATTTTGTTATTAGTGTGGTTTTAGTTGTAATTAGTGTTGTATAATTAAAGTGTCAATTTTGGTAATTCAATCGGCAGTTTTAATTGTCTCGAACCCCAAGCTCGTAACAATATTATCAATCATCATTACTTTGGATTTGATTACGGAATGTGTAGCTGTCCATTGTTGTATACAATGAAATCGATACGAGTTACGAAATGGACTCCTATATGTCGAATATTTTACCATTGGCGAAGAAACCCGCCTATTGTTTCTATTCTCAAGGGTTTAGACTGAGCCTGCTCATGTGTTTCATGATGACTAAGACCACATTGGGTACAATAAAACGATAGAACTTATTTTACGTCATTTCTGATTTCCTGGATTACGCCCTTTTGTTAAGAAATATCTCAAACATTGTATTGTATGTCTGTCACACAAACAGGTGCCGCGTGCCCCTCATCAACCCATCGAATCTTGGACTAAGCCAGACGTACCATTTTCGATAGTACACATGGACACACTTGGTCCATTGCCTGAATCCCAAAGTTATAAACACGTTTTGATTATTATTGATGCATTTATGAAATTTTGCCTTCTATACTCCCTCCGTCGTCAAGACACTGACGAATTGAAAAGAGCCTTTACTGACGCTGTTTCGATGTTTGGGTCTCAGAGACTTTTGGTCGCGGATCGAGGACGGATGTTTGAGAGTGCCGCTTTTCAAGATATGGTCAGTCCATTTGGCAGCGATATTCACTTCATTACGCCAAATATGCACCATGAAAATGAACAGGCTCAACGTTATTGCCGAACTTTACTAAACCTTCTTCGTATCGAAGTAAACCATAGAGGTCAAAGTTGGTCTGATGTATTGTGGAAGACCCAACTTATTTTAAATAGTACAAGACACAGTACAACCAATATGTCTCCCTTCAGTTGCTTATCGAAAGCAACTCTTCCACCCCAGTTATACGTGCTCTTGTCCGAGATGTTGCAATAGATATTACTACCCCAACCAAATCGTGAAGCGCTATGGCGCTGCGAAGACAACGTGTGTCGTCACTATTGTCTGCTAACCAGCAAAACAAGACGATCATGTGAATAAAGGTCGTGGATTACCTTACGAGTTTGAGGAAAACGACAAGGTATTTGTGATTAAGGCTTCACAGTCAGGGGAAATTAGATTCCTGTATGCGTGGACCCACAAGGTATTGAAACGACTTCACATCATCGGTATAAATTGAGCTGTTGGCTGGCCTGTACGGGAAGCGTACAGAAGCTGCAGCTGAAAACATGGTGCCGTGGGCAGGAGAGTGGACTCCCGAGACCTGTGCTGCGTTTTTTGATTGTAAGTCACCGATGTTATTATGTTTTACTGTCATGCAAATGTTTTGCTTATGTTTCGCTGTATGTATGAGTTAGTGTACTCATACATATCCACGTTGACATTGAGATGTTTTCTCTGTCACGGCAGATGGATCACTCACTTAAAGTTTTCCATGTTCACGTTGGCATCGAGTGTGATCCTCTACCACGGCAGATGGAAGGTTCCGAAGGAATCTCTTCCTTACTTACGTTGACATTGAGATGTTTTCTCTGTCACGGCAGATGGACTACTTATTCGGAGTTTTTCATGTTCACGTTGGTATCGAGTGTGATTCTCTACCACGGCAGGACAGTTAGCCTAAAGGAGGTACTGTCACGGTATAATAGTCACTACCGTAATATAGCCAACTGATGTATGGTGTATGAGGGCCATCCAGAGATCGATGTGCATGAACGTGATTAATAGCTTGAACGTTTTATGTGAGAAATGAGTGTAATGCCATGAAGTATGAAAATTTTCTTTGTAAGGAGTATGCTATTACGAGCTATGATGATAAATTCTAATGTGTTCAATTTATTTGTAACTTTTAGCGGAGTCTGGTGGCTCGTTACATGACACTTTGGAGGAGGCTGAGACGAGGTCAAATCTCGAACACATAAAAGTTGCGGACGAGGACGACCGCCTGTCAGGAGAGGCCGTGTTACACGACAATGTCTAAACAGAGGGCGGCTTATGGTTGCGTCACCGGATGGTGGGATTTGCGCCAAAAGCCGGTCGCGGTAGCAGGTACTTTGCTCGAACGGTCGGAGAGAGCAGACGTGCTACAACTAGATATTTGTTTAAATTGCTAATTAATAATTAATATTGTGAAATAATGAGAAGTTTATAATACAAGTTTTATTTTCAGTGTATTTTTATTTGAATTTACTTGTGGATAATACTATGATAAATCCGAAAAATTAGTTTCATTTAATGTGTAGTGTTCGCGTGAATATATGAAATCATTATCTTTACTTCTGGCCTAAAACTTTTCTGGCACGTTATGCAGTGTACATTTTTAACAAGAAACTAAATCAATATTATATATATATGATATTTGATTGATATATACAGGGTATTTTTGAAACGCTCTGAAAACGAAGACAGATGATAGTACTAAGGATACCTATGATGATGGGTCACAAAGAAATTCGATCCTGAGGAAAAAATCATCTTTTCACAACGTTTTATTAACTTTATTCACGCTCCATCATGTTATTACAGTTATTTGAAACGATATTTCACACAAAAAATCATGAAAATACTGAAAAATAAAACCAGCAGTGAAACTTAAAAGAAAATCAGCTGACAATAGGGTCAATATCTCGCGGGCGCTGAACTCTCGGTACGAAACAATGCATTAGGTTATACTACCTCACTCTACCCTTCCTTCACACACACGCTGCTTCGTGTCGCATCGCGCTGTGGAATTTACATACTTCAAGGACGTTACAATAATTTTAGTTTTTGAGACAGTGCTATGTTGACTATCACGAGCGATAGTTCAATTGTTTTGTTTATTAAATTATTGTCGTTATTACTTGTTATTTATTAATTAATGTTGTTGTTCTTGTTGTTACGTTTTGTGTTTTTTTGTTTTGTTTTAATAATGTCTAACGCGTAGGTGTTTATAGTGCTCGAGAATACGGCAAAATGTAAATGTGCCTTGAAGAATCTCATAAGGCCACGGAGGATCGGTAAGCTGTTTCATACCTAATTTTTTTAAATAACTTAGTACTGAACTGATCTGAATAGGTACATAACTGAATACATCAGAATAATAAACATACCTACAGAATGGATATCAAAGCATGACTCTAGCCTTGTAAACATTTTATTTAAGTATTTTTTCATTAGCGGGGAATCGAACCAGTTATTTGGTTTATTTAACCTGTGAATTGAATTAAAGTGGCTACGTGGAGACAAGCACAGTGGCAAAATAGTAGGTTAAGTAGATAAGTTAGGTATTTAGACAAGTGTTGTAAATTATTAGGTATTGTGGTACCATCGTTAGTTGCGGGCGCGCGAATTCGGCGTTCGCGCGTACATTGACCCTAGTCATTGATTGTTCAGTAATTCCACTGCTGGTTTTATTTTTCAGTATTTTCATGATTTTTGTGTGAAATATCGTTTCAAATAACTGTAATAACATGATGGAGCGTGAAAAGTTAATAAAATGTTGTGAAAAGATGATTTTTTTCCTCGGATCGAATTTCTTTGTGACCCATCATCATAGGTATCCTTAGTACTATCATCTGTCTTCGTTTTCGGAGCGTTTCAAAATACCCTGTATAATAAATCAATTAAATCAAACTAATATCCAAAGGAAGAAAAACATTTGCTCTAGGCAGCACTTATAATATGAATACACAGGCACTTTACATGGAGGACAATGTTGATTCCCAAATATTTTTTCTAACCTCAACATTTAAATTCTGAATCATATGTGAGCCAAGCTTCTCCCCAATGGAGCGTTCAAAAACCGCACAAATCACATACTCAGCGGAAACACGAATTAATACATTCCGCTCTATTTCTCAAAAGGCCTCGCTGAGGGTTGGACTATCTTGAATTTGCCGACACTAGCTCTGCAATTTTTCAATATCATGATACGAGGCGCTTACTGAAATATTAAATTATTCCAAGTTTGCGGTTTTTCGTTTTGAAATTTTATCATGTAACGTCTATGATTTTTTTTAAAACAGGTTCTAGTAGCAGTTGAAAAATAAATTTATCAGAGGCAGTTTGAAAGTGGCCCTAGTCACGGAAAAGTTGAGAAGTGGTAGGCTAGCGTGGTATGAGTATATTATGCGGAGGGAAGTAAACCATGAAACAAGAAGAATTTCGGCTATGATTGTGGATGGATATAAGTGGGAGGCCTTAGAAAATATGGATGGACTGTGTTAGGAATGATATGCGTAAGAAAGGAGTGAGTTAAGAGACGACGGCTAATAGAGGAGAATGAAAGAGGAAGACATGCTATGTCTATAGTCATTTTGGGGATGCAAATTGGGATAAGAACATTAAGAAGTAGAAGATTCCTCCCGCAAATGCTTCATTCTGCTTCTTTTTCTTTATTAATGATTTAGGTCACGCTTGGAAGACGGCTATTTTGCAATGATCTCTCACATCTATTCAACATTACTTAAACTTTTTACTCATGACTTCGTCCACGTAGAATTTAAAATATCCTGCAGATCTGTATTAAAAGTGGTCTTTGGGCAAGTAGTATATTGGAAAACCTATTTTAAATTCAGTTTCTAGAGATAAGCCATGTAAAGGATATGGGAAAATATTTGAATAAAATTTTTAGATCTTTTAATATCACGTTAAATGTCTTATCACCTTATCCTGTAGTATTCTTTAATAAGGTTTTATTGTAAAATTATTTAAAGTAAAAAAAACGTTGAAATAGATTTCATGAAAATTATAAGAGATAGAAAATAAAGGTTAGAACCTTTTTTGTGTAATTGTAAACCCAAAAAGTTTTGTTCTAAACTTATGTTTCCTATAGATCATGTGATAATTATTAAAACTTTCATCTGCATATAACTTAAAATCCTGCATGTATTTTGGATAAAATAAAAGCGAAAACATTGCTGTCTTTCTGTTTGTGAATTTTATCACGATCGGTTTAGCTATTTTGAATAATTAGTTCGGAAAGACAGACAGACAAAAATGGTTAAAATGTCTTAATAATTTCAAACCTTCATTAAATACTTCAATATTGCAGAGTGACACTTCAGTTTTATTGACATTTTTATATTATTTAAGCCAGCGCTTAACTACAATCCCACCTGATGGTAAGTGGTGATGTAGCTAAAATGGTGAAGTGCACTGACTTTACAAAGGCTTATTCACTTGCCTTGAAGACACCCACATTGTAATCGGATGGAAACACAGATGCTGGCAACTTATTCCACTCCTTTGCTGTACGCATGATGAAAGATGTAGCAAACCGTTTGGTCTGAATGTGGTAAGTCAACAATGAAGGGGTGGAGACAGGCCGAACGTCTGGTTGTCCGATGGCGGAAGGAGAGGAGGAATTAAATTATGCAATTCCTGCGCGTACTCCGAAATTCATCCTGTAGAAAACCGAAAGGCTGGCTACTTTGCGTCTGTGTTCGAGACTGTTAAGATTGGTTTTAACCAAATTCTAGTCACCAATAAGCCTCTTAGCAAGTCTTTCCATTGCGTCCAAAGCTGCTAGGTTGCATTTTGCAGCATTAAGCAGCTGTCCCGGCGTGAAGTATCTCGCACCTTTGCAAGGACTCCTAACTTCCTTGCAGCTGCTTTGGCCTTTGACTCAATGAACCGCCTGAAGTTCACATTAGAGTATATCTCAACCCCAACAACTGAGGTGGTCGGGTATTCTAGTGATACATTTTGAAAGAGCCAAGATGAGCTGGCTTTTGCAGTGAAGAGACACGCTTGTGTTTTGAGGCGTTGAATTTCACAAGATTGGCATCGCCCCATTCGGAGACTGCCTGTAGTGTAAGATTGACACGCTCTACCATAATTTCTCTTACGGACTGGATTTGATCCTGACTGGCCCGAGGACTGGTGGCTCTCCACAACTGTGCTATCGTCTGCATACCTACAGATACCGGCATAAGCAGATCATTAATATGCAACAGGAAGAGAGTTGCGGAGAGAACGAACCTGAGGAACACCGGCGTTAGTCGCA
>JAGSMP010002653.1:0-20085 GCA_029286625.1 Parnassius orleans | reverse complement strand
AAGCCTCTTAGCAAGTCTTTCCATTGCGTCCAAAGCTGCTAGGTTGCATTTTGCAGCATTAAGCAGCTGTCCCGGCGTGAAGTATCTCGCACCTTTGCAAGGACTCCTAACTTCCTTGCAGCTGCTTTGGCCTTTGACTCAATGAACCGCCTGAAGTTCACATTAGAGTATATCTCAACCCCAACAACTGAGGTGGTCGGGTATTCTAGTGATACATTTTGAAAGAGCCAAGATGAGCTGGCTTTTGCAGTGAAGAGACACGCTTGTGTTTTGAGGCGTTGAATTTCACAAGATTGGCATCGCCCCATTCGGAGACTGCCTGTAGTGTAAGATTGACACGCTCTACCATAATTTCTCTTACGGACTGGATTTGATCCTGACTGGCCCGAGGACTGGTGGCTCTCCACAACTGTGCTATCGTCTGCATACCTACAGATACCGGCATAAGCAGATCATTAATATGCAACAGGAAGAGAGTTGCGGAGAGAACGAACCTGAGGAACACCGGCGTTAGTCGCAACAGGATCGGATGAGCGAACATTCTACATACAGCTGACCATGAGAGAAGCACGGTTTTTCTAAGTTGACCCCGCTACCTGTAACGTTTGCCCTTGCGCTTTATTAATTGTCATTGCAAAACTGAGTTTAATAGGAACTGCAACCTTTGAATTGAAAAGGAAGATCTGTGGGAATTATAGGATCCGTGTATAATAACATTATCACCTTTTCCTAGGCCTGTCAAAATTGTAGCACCGATTATGTTCCGTCCAAGATGTGTCACACGCAGCCTTGTCCCGTTACATAATCGAGGAGCATCTAAATTTCGCATTAGCATGACTGGGACGCCTAATTTTAATTGAAGCTTATGTGAGGGCACACCTGACAACTCTAGAGAATTTAGAAACTCTACGGGATATGAAGTACTCTGTTCTGTGTCCATAACTGTGTCTACTGACAAATACTCTGTTATTTCTCCTGCTACTTCGCTTAATATATCTGAATTTATTTTGTTAACGCTCTCATTTTTTGGTGCAAGAATCGCCCTTCACGTAACCATTTGTCTTCATGCATGTTGTTCGTTAAATTTGAATAAACGCTCGCAATTAATTCGGAATGACTCTGTACTAAATTACAAAAATCTCTCGTCAATTTAACGCAGCCCTCAGCATCCGTTTCCAACCGCCCATCGCCAATTTTTAATAGTGTGTCAGCATAGTTTCCAGCATTGATATCATTATACAAATGCACTCTCATATTCGTAGTTAAACTGAATTTTGTCACCTTGTTCCATAAAATAGACGACTTGAGGCATGCTTTATTTTATCTGCAGGTGTGCCCTTTGAATGACAGGTAAAGAAGGAAAGTCACCAGCCAGTAAAACCACCATTCCTCCCATTACATCGGTATTGCTGCGCAAATCCTGGAGCGTTCGATTTAGTACTTCTACAGCTTTTTATGCGATATTGTATCGTCCCACACTAAAAGTTTGCATTGTCGTAGCATTATACTCGTGCACTATTTTTTGCTGTTGCAGATCGGCGATTCTTCCTGGGCTAGATTTAGAGGAGTTTAAAACAGAATGTGCAGTGGCCCCGCTTAGCAGCGCGTGGCGGCTATACCGGAGGAAGCTACGGCCACAGCAATGTTTTATCTTTCCGTACTTGCGCTAATAATAAATTTAATAAAATGTCTTCCCAGTTCCTTCAGGGGCATCTAAAAGAAAAATGCACCATTTCCAGATTCAATTTGTCCTAATACTTTGTCAAAAACTGTTTTTGTTCGGGCAAGCGGGTACATTCGGCTACTTGCTGCTGCAAAGCTGGTATATCGTAGTTTGTTTCACGTATAGTTTCATCACTTAGTTCATTTTCGGTTGTTTGCTGAGGCTTATCATACCAAAGTCGCTTAATTTTTGCCTACCTTGCCATTACTTTATCTTCATTTTTCCAAGTGCTTCATTACTAATGTTCATTAAACATTAAACATTTTACATAGAATGGGCGAATACGGGACAATCCAGCTGTTATCCAGGTTTCGAACGCTCCAGAGCGAGATTTGATTGTAACTTTCCTGCCACCATCTCCGGAGCTCTGCGTCTGTATACAGGTAGCCATTGTCATTGTGCACTGTTTCTTTTAATAGCTGTTTAGGGAATTTCTTTGTACATTTTCCTTCATACATGGCGATATTGAATTTCGTGCTCCACATGGACCGTGAATAATATTTCGGACGATGGTATCATACAATTCTTTATCTTGCTCAGGATCCGGAATCTCGGCGCTTATTATGTCGTCTATTTGGCTGGGCTGCAACTTCTTTAAGCCATATTAGTATGTGGGCATGCGGTAATCCTTTTGCCATTCAATTGAATACATGAAGCACTGCACCTCTCCGAAAATTTTCCTTTGTTAATTACATACATTAATTTTTGTACTTTTAATCTAAATACTCTAGCAACTAAATCGTGTCTGTCAGTACTTTTGGCCCGGCATTAGCTCCTCATATTTCCGTGGGATTGCAAGTAAAAGTAACAAAAGATCAGGTCTTCCGTAAGTTCTACTATAGGCGAATGCATCTTGTGTGTACTCATGTGGTAGGGGACTGTTAACGAATGATGAGCAGAATTACCATTTCACCTAAATCTCTGGGGTTTACATTGGCAATAATGGCAAGTAAATGTATATAATTCTCAACGCGCAGCTTTTTGATTTAAAGATATATAACGGAGACGTTCACTTTCACCTTCACACATGTTCAAAAATTGATGAAATAATTGTCTACACCGGGCTAAGAGGTTAAAATCATTTCTCGCAACATCATAATTATGATACGCATAAAAATCCATACATACTTTTTGTTCGTAGTAGGCCTTTGTGACCGGTTAATGAGGAATTTGAAATGATAACCTCTTGTCCTTTGCAATAAATCAATGGGTATTGCAGAGCGTCATAAACGTGTGTGTATCGGCTACCCGTTGCAACGTATCATCACGTGCTCGCAAGACAATGTCTCGTGAAGAAAATTGATCACCACTAATTACGGCTGTTATTTCGTTTATCAAAGGTGCATTGTAGCGCCTTTCATGCCTCCTCGAGGGTCCGATCTGCGTGAATGACGACTTTATAATCCTCTTCAGGTAGGTTTTCTAAAGCAATTTTAAATGTTTTGACTAAAATGTTACGTTCATGCAATCTTTGAATTTTGAACACTGTGTCTCTCTCAACCCTGGATAAATTGGCAGCGACGGTCTACCTCAATTTCTCCGTCACCCATAAAATATACTTGTAAAATTTATGCTGTTCGTTTTCAGCTGAAAAAGTGAACCTATTCTGTGATAAATTTGCCTTGCACCGTAAATGTAGGCGAAAATCCGGCATTATTATTTCCGGTCAACTCGAAGGACGTCATTTGAAAGCATGAGTTATATTTCCGGATCCTGTTTAAAAGTGCCGTGACTCATTAGCATCATATAAAAGAGAGTTTTCAAAGGTTCTTCTGGTTCCCAAGTAACGGAAGAGACACTTTGCCATTGGAACAGCACATGCCTGCAGTCTCATCTTTCCATTTTGAGTTTTCATCTTGCTGCAAAATCGACACGCTTTGTCCATCAGTCCGATAACAACTAACCTGTGATTTTTATAATCAATCAACGGATCATAATTGAATGCTGCGTCATTAAAACCGACCAATTGTTTCTTTGAAAATTTTGTCGACGTTCAGCTTGGAGCTGTGCATTTGCATCTCTTCGCGCCTGTGTCTGTTCTGGTGTTTCAGATACCCTTATATAGTAGATTGACGTTCAGCTTGCTCAATGAGTCTGTGTTGAGTTTCATCAGGTGTTTGCGGCTCTTAAGGCGGCCTGACGTTCCGCTTGTTCGAATAGCCTTTGCTGACTTTGAGCAGGTGTTTCGTGTAGCTCTAAAGTAGATTGACGCCTGCCTGTTTAAGACGCCTTTGCTGACTTTGAGCAGGTGTTTCAGTAGCTCTTAAAGTAGCTTGACGCTCTGCCTGCTCAAGACGCCTTCGCTGACTTTGCGAAGGTGTTTTAGAAGCTCCAAAGTAGCTTGACGCTCGGCCTGTTGAAGACGCCTTTCCTGACTTTGAGAAGGTGTTTCGGAAGCTCTTAAAGCAGCCTGACGCTCTGTCTGTTCAAGACGCCCTTGCTGACGTTGAGAAGGTGTCTCAGATGCTCCAAAGCAGCCTGACGCTCTGCTCTGCTTGAACTTGCTGCCTTCTCAGTTCAGCATCTTCTAAAGATTCTAGCGATCGAGCTAATCTTTTCGCTTGTCTTGAGAAGATACTCTTGAAAGGCTGGACTTACGTTTGCGAGGCATTATGAAGTAAGAAAAACTATTTATAAAAAACGTTTAAATACCTAAAAGGAATTAAATTTCCTTTTAAATATTTTTAAAGAACTAAAATATCTAAAAGGAATAAATATTCTTTTAAATATTTTAAAATCAAAACAACAAAACCAATTCAAGACACAACACGAATCCGAAAACGATAGCCAAAAAAATCGAATCAACTTAAACCAAATCACAAAACAAATCGCAGAAAACCGAAATCGAAAGCAGTAGTCATAGTCAATATAAATATAACCAACGAAAAAGAAGTAAGTGTATAGGTACCGTATACACTATCTATACTATTAATATTCCTTTGAAATATTGTTAAGCAACCTAAAACCACGAAAACCAATTCACAATTCTAAATAAACAAAATCCAAAATCAAAGCCAGAGTCTAAATATGTATAAAGGAATACCAACCAAATCAACAAAACCGATCCAAGAAAATACACAAATCCGAAAATGAAAGCCAATATAAATCCATTCAACCTTAACCAAATCACAAAGCAAATAACAAACAACCGAAATCGGCAGGTAGTCGAATAAGCTAACGAATAGAAACAATTTAAGCGTATAGGTACCGTATGCATAAGTTGACGCGCGGCTCAACGGCGGAGTTAAGTACATGTCAGGAAACATTTGTTACCGCGTTTTAAAAACCTAGTAATGACATCTAGCGGAATCAATTTAAACTATGTATACGTTAGTTAATAAGAACTCTCAAAAATATTTTTCTTATAATTTTGCACAATTTTTCTTATTGTAATACTGATTCATTCATAAACATATAAGAACTGTATTCATTTCCGTTCAATAAATATTACTAAGGCTTATTAATAAGGCTTACTAAGAACTGTTTCTACCATTGTTAAGTAATAGTTAGGGTGAAAGCGTGACAGGTGGTGATAGTATTTCTGATCCATACTTATAATCACGCCTGTAACCCTTGCAGGTGCAGAGCATCAACGGATTACTTAATGTTGTCTGCGAGGTTATCGCCTATTCTGTGAATTACGATGCACCAAAACGTTTGAAGAAAATCAGCTGGTGAATTTTATGTTTTATCGCTCTCTTCCCGGTCCTGCGTGGAAAAATACAGATCCATACATTTTTATCTTAATTTTGGTAAAAGACATAATAATCCAGATATTCTGACCTTCTGTGTTCGTCCATCGTACCGTCATCCGTCTTGTAGAATTACCGTGGCGCCACCTAGCTGAATTTAATTTTGCAACATATCTGATTTTTCCACGGAATGATATGTTTTTCCGCTGAAAAGTAGCCTATGTCACTCGACAGCCACCGAACTATCCCCATACAAATAATCACATGCCAACGCTCTGTTGCGATGAAAGAAGGACAAACAAACAAACAAACAAACACACTTTCGCATTTATAATATTAGTATGGATACAGATACAATAAAAGCGTACTTACCGAAGTCGAACATCAACTAAAACCTTCATCCCCTTGATAAGACCTGCAACTGCAAGGAGTATGCCATCAACTTCGGGAGCTCAACACTCATTTAGAACGGAGTCCCGGGGAACCAACAGCAAGACAGGTGAGTTATTCAAGGAGCAATCAAGCAACTTTAGAGCATTTAAAAGGACAGTTTCTAACATAAATCTTGACGATGTGACGGAGAAATGGGCGAGAATCTCTCCGCTCTTTGCAGTCGCGATGGTCAGCTATCGAAAGTCTGCACTGAGACAACGACAGTTAGGTCCAAGGAGACCGACCAAGAAAATGAAAGCATTTTTCATATTATGAACAACTATATAATACCACCAAACGATCCATCAACAGCAAGCTGTGGTCAGTATCACATCGGGAAAATCCTCAGATGGACATACCTGTTTTTGTAGGAAATTATCATCAGTAGACATCATTCAATCGTTATCAAACGCACAGAAAATGCAATTTCTTAAATTTAAGGTGCAAGGCGAAGCAGCAAGGCTTTTGCAGTATCTTCCGATTAGCACTGAAAACTATAAAATCTGCTGAGAAATTCTTGACCACAGATACAACAACAAAAAACTCATTTTTACTTACAACATCAAGCTATCAACCAGATCAAGCGACTTCATGACACCACTCTGGAGACGCTCAACGCCGTGAAGAACTTAGGTGTTAATATCAGTAAGTGGGATCCATTGCTGGTGCACTTACTGTCACAAAAATTGGACAATGAAACATTCAATGATTACAATGAATCCCTGGAACAACCTCGAGAGTTACCGACGCTCAAAGAATTTTTTAGAATTTTATATAATTTATACGTGGTAGAGTCATGCTGCAGCTATATTTGTAGTATAGTTGCAGCACGAATGCGTCGGCTCGACCGGGGAAGAACCACGCTCTCACAGAATACCAGCGTAAAATAGCAGCTTAACACTGCTGTGTTTCGTATGGTGAGTGTAGAGAACCGGAGACCCTTTTCAATGGAAAAGAGGCATTCCATCTTAGTCCTTACGGGTGACAACGCATCTGCATTTTGATTCGCATACGAGGATAGATGTAGATGTCTATGGGCCACAGCAAACACTTACCATCAGGTGGACTGTGTGCTCGTTTGTCACCCTTTCCTATAAAAAAAAATTTTGGCATTCCTGGAAGGAAAATTCACTACGTTGGAAACATCCCGTAGAAAACAAGAACAAACCACGTAAAAACCACCATCAAGTCAGATCCCGGTGAAGCATAATAAATCAAGATACCAAGTATTTTCCAACTACAATGTTACAGAACCCACAAATGCAAAAACAAGTAATCAGTTTACAATCATGTGCCCGCTCTGTAATTAGGCCATGGAATATATTTTGCCAAGAACTATAAAGCAATGACGCCGCAGCAGAGACGCAGTACCATATAAAGATTACGGCTGTGCTCAAACTGCCTAAACCGTCACCAAGGAAAGTGTGTTTCTGAATCGCTGAAGAATGCCAAGGTCAGCACACACAATATTGCACGAAGCATTCGTAACATCTAAAACCACGAACCAACATAGCTCATCAAGAACGGTTAACCACGGAAACTCATCAAGCAGCGCAGATGCTGTCTAGCAGAACCAGAACAGTGTCCACGTGTCACAACAGCGCGATGTGCCAGAGATGCTGCTCGCTACAGCTATTGTTCAAGTTCATGCCAACAATGGCACTTACTACAAGCTCCGAGCACTGCTGGATCAAGGGTCCCAGACTACAATTATAACACAGAAAGCAGCTCAACTTCTATCACTACCTAGAAGTAAGTATAAAGAGGTCATAACTGGGATCGGCATAAAAGAAAACAATTGTAAAGGCGTGATCAAGTTTAAAATCAAGTCCAATAATAGCGACTTCACACTTAATACCGAAGCTCTCATAATGAAAACTCTAATTAATAATTTACCGAAGTACACCTTGGACAAGCCGTCATGGTCATTCCTAGAAAATATACAGTTAGCAGATCCAGAATTCTACAAAAGTCGGCCGGTAGATATACTTCTGGGAGCAGAAGTATACTCAAACTTCATCTTAGACGGAATTTGCAGAGAAAACACACTTACAATCGCCCAACAAACGCGATTTGGTTGGATATTAAGTGGAAGCATTAATCAAGTTACTCTACAGTGCTATTTTTTGCTGAATAATATACAAAACATCCATCAGTTTTGGGAGGTCGAGGACATTACTCAAGAGTTTACACTCACGTCAGAAGATCAAGCATGCATCGATTTGTATAAATCAACAACAAAACGACGCGAGGATGGAAGATACCAAGTGAAACTTCCCCTTAAGTCAAACATTGCGCAAGACTTGGGCACATCGAAACAAAGGCAATTTGCAATTCAAACAATTGAACGACGATTCACAAAACAAAATAATACCGCAGAAAATTATAAATTATTTATTCAAGAATACCTAGCATTGGGTCATATGAAACCGGCTACCGGTAACAAGAAACCGGACTTTTATATGCCGCACCATTGTGTCGAGCGCCGGGAGTCAATAACTACAACAATCAGGGTTGTATTTAATGCCTCGGCAAAAACTTCGACAGGGTTGAGCCTTAATGATCTTATGCACAAAGGCCCAAATCTACAACAAGATCTCCAAAAACTAATATTAGAGTGACGTCAATATCGGTTTGCATACACAGCTGATATAGAAAAAATGTTTCGCCAAATTTGGCTGAATGAAGAACACCAATAATGCCACAAAATAATATGGCGAGATGGCCCAGAAGAACCATTGCAGGAATAC
Source organism: Parnassius orleans (assembly GCA_029286625.1). NCBI lineage: Eukaryota > Metazoa > Arthropoda > Insecta > Lepidoptera > Papilionidae > Parnassius > Parnassius orleans. The sequence goes on along the minus strand of JAGSMP010002653.1, from coordinate 11,488 downwards.
CAACTCACTACAGTCACATATGGCACCAAGGCCGCGCCATACTTAGCAATGATGACTCTGAAGCAGTTAGCAGATGATGAAGAAAAATACTACACCAAGACTCAAGCAGCTTCTGTTTTACGGAATAGCCTGTACATGGATGACGTTATCCATGGCTGTCATTGCGCTGACCTTGCAAAAGGATTGAAGAATGACCTCATCAAACTATTGAAAGCAGGCGGATTTAATCTCAGGAAGTGTTCATCTAATATTCCAGAATTCTGTGAAAATGTCAATCAAGATGGGAGTTTTGAGTTTAGAGTTGTTGAATCTACAAAGACCTTAGGGTTGAGATGGAACCCTCAAGAAGACTCATTCACTTTCTAAACCAATATACAAGCTCGTCAGACAAGCAACACCAAGGGAAGCTTATTATCTGACATATCAACCCTTTGGTACCCTCTGGGCTGGACTTCACCACTAACTACCAAGTTGAAGCTACTTTTCCAATCTACGTGGCTATCTAACATCGACTGGAATGATACACTTCCCGATAACATCAATTTGGAGTGGCAGAAAATCAGGGACGATATTTATAACATCGAAAAAATTCAAGTAAAAAGATGGCTCAATACAAATGAAGCCGATGTTATTGAGTTGTATGGATTTTGCGACTCGTCAACAAAAAAATACGCTTGCGTAATATACTGCAAAATAAATTGTTGAGACCTAAGGACAGTGGTTCTGGTCGCGGAAATAACAAGGTTAGTGCTGGTCAGCAAAACTGTAAGTTTACCTAGACTTGAATTATGCGGCGCACTTTTGTGAGCAAAATTTATGTCCAAAGTAAAACAGAGTTTAGGAAATTACGAAATCAAGCAATGCAGCTGGGTGGACGCCACGGCAGTACTGGGGTGGCTGCAGGGTGATCCAAGCAGGTGGAAACCCTTCGCGAAGCGAACAGAGTCAAGTTACCGACGTCATTCCCGCGCAAGACTGGCACACAAAGTCCCAGGACAACCCAGCGTACTGTGCAAGCAGAGGCCTAACTGCTACACAACTAGTGAGTTATCTCTGTGGTGGTAACCAAGCTAGCTACCTACTTATCAAGATAAACAAGAAGAAACAAGTTATGATACCAATGAAGAACAAAAGAAGGTAAAACAGATGACTATTTCGACATAATCATAACCAAGATCAAGAAATGAATATTTTGGGTCAAATTATCAAGAAATACAGTAAATTGAATAAATTGATCCGCGTCGTAGCCTGGGTATACCGTTTCATAAACACTACAAGAACAAAAATCAAGATGCCATCGTACTTAACATTAGAAGAAGTCAGAGGAGCAAAGCAAATAATAATCAAGCATGTTCAGCAAGAAGAGTTTTCGCAAGAGATAGAAGATCTCAAAGCAAAACAGAGCGTAAATACCAAGAGCAAGAAGGTAAATTTACACCCTTATTTAGATGAAGAAGGCGTTCTAAGAGTTGGTGGTAGACTGAGAAACGAGCAGATAAGCATGGAAATGAAGCACCCAATTATCATTCCAAACGCAAATCATCTTACGGAGTTGATCATAGATAACGCCCACATTTTTACATTTCACGGAGGACCAAGATTAACAGCATCATTTATTCGTCAGCAGTACTGGATCGTAGGGGGCAACAGAGCCACTAAGAAGCGCTTACGACAGTGTGTGAGATGCAGGCGGTTTGAAACAAGCAAGCAGCATCAACTCATGGGTGACCTACCTAGTGCCAGAAGTAACCCATCTCGTCCGTTTTCTCACACAGGATTGGATTATACCGGCTTCATCATGATCAAAAATAGTAAAAGGCGAGGCATCAAGTGTACCAAGAGATATGTAGCGGTATTCGTGTGCATGGCAACCAAGGCCGTGCACTTAGAACTAATATCGGACCTAACAACGTCATCATTCTTAGCGGCTTTGAAGAGGATGGCTGCCAGACGGGGAACGCCAAGTAACGTTTATAGTGATAATTATTATAGTGATTATGGCACCAACTTCGTTGGAGCAAGCAGAGTCCTAATACCTAATACCAAGACATTATATTGACCATCAACTAAGAAAATCCAGAGTTTATCCAAGAGATCACAGACATGCACATACAGTGGCATTTTAACGCCCCTTCCTGTCCTCAGCAGCAGGTATGGGAGGCGGCCGCCAAAGTCTAAAACATCATCTGAAACGCGTCATCGGTGAACAGAGACTGATTTATGAGGAGTTCACCACCATACAGAGCCGTGGTAGCTCAGATGGTTAGCGCTCGATGTAAGTTTCACAGTACGCGAGCAACCTGCCTGATCTCATCCGCCGGCACCAATGAAATTGTTAATTGCAATTTTAAGTGCTGATTTACCACGTGCTCGGCGGTGAAGGATAACATCGTGAGGAAAACTGCATGTCTGAGAAATAAAAAAAAATTCGAAGACATGTGAAGTTTGCTAACACGCATTGGGGCAGCGCACGGACATTTCCTTCTAAAACCCTCTCAAAAATGAGAGGAGGCCTGTGCCCAGCAGTGGGACGTATATAGGCTGTAACTTTACTTTACTTTACTTTACACCACCATACTGTACCAACTAGAAGGCTGCTTAAATGCAAGGCCATTGTGCGCCATGAATGAAGACCCAGACAACCTGATCTATTTGACGCCAGCACACTTCCTAGCAAGTGGACCTGTGTTGACGATATTTGATACAGAGCAAGATCTACGAACGAGATAGTACTTTATGATTTCTTATATTTACGCGAACACTACACATTTAAATAAACTAGTTTTATTTAAAAGATAGTACTTTGTCAAAAAAAAATACAAAGACATATGGAAAAGATGGCGTTCAGACTACTTGACTCAACTAAATGTACGCAGCAAGTGGCAAAGGGAGCAAAGAAATATCAAGATCAACGAAGTCGTACTCATCCACGAAGACAACTTACCTCCAGGGCGATGGGCGATGGGTCGCGTCGTCAAACTTCATCCCGGTTCTGATGAGCAAGAGAGTGGTCACAATGAAACCAATAATGGCTACCTCAAGAGACTGGTAGTGAAATTATCGCTACTACCTGTATATCAAGATTCAGATTGCAGCGATAATAACACAAACCATCATCAATCAAGAACGACCAACAAACAATTATACGTGGTAGAGCCATTCTGCAGCTATATTAGAAGTATAGTTGTAGCACGAATGGGTCGGCTCGACCGGGGAAGGACCACGCCCTCACAGAATACCAGCGTAAAATAGCAGCTTAACACTGCTGTGTTTCGTGTAGTGAGTGTAGAGAACCGGAGACACTTTTTACTGGAAAAGAGGCATTCCATCTTAGTCTTCACGGGTGACAACGCTTCCATTTAGATTTTTATTGAGGATAGATGTAGATGTCATATGTCACAGCAATCACTACTCACCAGGTGGACTGTGTGCTCGTTTGTCACCCTTATCCTATATAAAAAAAAGCAAGAGCGCCTAAATCTGTTAAGAAACCTCAATTTCATTTCTCGTCGCTAGCGTTGGCTATGCATAGGTAGTTTTTCTTGAGCATACTTAGCACTTCGTCATGTTCTTTCTAACACACCTCTGAAGTTAAACCAGGAATATATTTCGACAAAGTCTCTGACATGCAAGTAATTAGAGACGAATGGACCATGGTCGTCTATTATGACATGAGCCCTACTGGCAAGGGATGAAGACCTATGAACAATATTTTAATTACTTGCAAGGAACATGCGATAAACTAAGAAGACCAATGCAACATTATACTGTGGCAACTACGTTACTCAGAGTTCCAGCATTATAATACTATTTTGATGACACAACATTCGCGCATTATTTGGAACTTTAGACGAGAATTTTGCTCAATACAAAAAGACATAACGCTCATCCGTGATAATCAGCAGCATCTGGCAACATTGTGGCAAAATCAAACATCTATAGTCGAGGCGGAGTATGACTTACTTAAAAGGAGTGAAGAAGCTATGAACAAGCAGCATAAGCTAATAAACAGACAGATGCTAAATATAAAAAACGCCGTGAACACATTAAACTCAGAGGTCGTCAACATGTCTCAAGTGAATCAATTAACTTTGACAGCCGTAGCTGCAAGCAATATGATACAGGAATTACGAAGCGTGCAAGAATCATTGCTGGACACGATCACAGCTATTTATCATGGAAGATTTATTTTCTATCTCTTGTGTCCAGAGCAGCTTAGAAATGAACTCGGTGTCATAGCAAGCCAAATATTGAAGGAGCTGGCCTTACCAATCGAAAACATACAAGCAAGTCTTCAAAGTATTTATCATCTCTTAACAATAGGCCAGAATTTGCGAAGATTACCTACTGTTCGAGAGAAAAAGCTGCTCATCAGTAGAGATTCTTTCGAAATATTTCATGTTATTGCAGTACTGACCATGATTAATAACAGCAAGATGGTTAACACGATACTAATATCGAAATATGCAGCCATAAACCTAGCAAAGGATGCGTACATTGTGATGGATATAGATGAAATTTGATCATCAAGACCACACATAAATAGTTTGCACACCGGAAGGTACAATATGGCTGTATTTTTGTTAAATTATTAACTTGTATTTTACAATTTATTGTAACCCACATATTGCAAACGAATAAAATGAATTTGAATTTGAAATTGAATTAGAGAACCAGGGACTCTTTTTACTGGAAAAGAGGCTTTTCATCATAGTCGTCAGGGGTGACAAGGTATCTGTATTTTGTCTATGGGGCACAACATCAACTTACAACTGTCTGATCGCCGCTGACCCCAATAAAATTGTTAATTGCAATTCTAAGTGCTGATTGACGCCCAAGGAAAACATCGGAAACCTGAATGCCAGAGATATTAAAAAAAATATATATTTTGAAGACATGTTGGTGGACCAACACGCATTGGGATAGTGCGGTGGATATTTCCTTATCCTAAAAGCCTTTTAGAAATGAGAGGAGAAAACGAACAATGTGTTAGTAAATATAATTTTTAAATAGTTAACTCTTATTGATGCACTTGGACCAAAACTAAACCGTCTATGTATTATGAACTTGTGAAGGATCGCATCCGGCATCTATCTTTGTTTCCGGAAACTTTATCTTACGTTGCAAAATGTTGAGAACATTCTACTGTATTCTGTTATAAACTAATAATTGAATATTTAGCCAACTACGTTACCAAAGAAATAATTTAACGTTTCTCGAGGGTTAAAGTAAATAATCGCTTCAACTGGGATTAAAACCAAAACATAGTATAAAACAGACGTCTCATGAGAACAGGGTAGAATTTGTCGCACTGTTGTTTAAAGATTTTTCTTCAACTATTTTTATTAGAATAAGGGTGACAAACGAGCACAGGTCCAATTTACGTGGTAGAGCCATGCTGCAACTATATTATGGTTGAAGCATGAATGAGTCAACTCGATTGTGGAAGCACCACGCTCTAACAGAATACCAAAGGTAAAATAGCAGCTCAATGCTGTTTCTGTATGGTGAGTGTAGTCTTAGGGATAGATGCAGATGTCTATGGTCAGCAGTGTGTTTGTTTGTTACCCTTATTCAAATAAAAAATCTGAAAACAGTTGATCATTATCCTGAACTTCCTGCTTATTTTCGAGCGCGCAACGCGAAAATCCATTTAATTTTGTTTTTCTTAGTTTTTATTTCTGAAAATCTTTGAAACGGCTCGACCGATTGACTTGAAAATCTAATCAGCTCGAAGTCTCGATTGGTTGTTCGTTCTAAAGATATCGTACGACAAAATTTTATTTTCATACATACACACATACATACACACACACACATGCACACGGTCGGACCTCCAGTCGGCAATAGTCGGAACGGCTTCTAGGACCTCAAAACGTGGAGATCTGATGAAAACTCGCATTCTATCGGATCGAAATGAATCTCTTACTCTTGAAAATTATTCATTTTCAAAGCGGAAAGTAAAAAGTCCAACTGATGGTAAGTGGATGCTATGTTTGGAACGAAAAGTATAAAATATGTGTGTGTGTATGCACTCACCATAAGAAACACAGCAGCATTAAGCTGCTATATATTTTGGTATTCTGTGAAAGCATGGTCTCTTCTAGTTGAGCTGACCTATCGTGCTACAACAATATTAATATAGTTGCAGCGTGGCTTTGCCACGTGAGAGTTCTTTGAGATTATTCAGATTACCGGAACTGGGCTAAAATTCCACTACATATAACATATGCTAATAAAAACCCGTTAACATTATATATAATATTTTTTATTTATTTATTTATTTATTTATTCAGCCAAACTTATCACTAACATTACAGGATCTAATGACCTAATGCGCTAGTGAAAATAGTAAACATTTTAATTATGGTAACATATTATAAATAATGCCGCCCTTGTGAATTCACCACAGAACATGTCACAACTTCCCTCATGGATAAGGTTAATTAATCCTGGCGCGAGTGCGCGCCTCAGCAAGTTGGCGGGCGCGCGGCGCCGCCAGCAGCCGCGCCGCCGCCTTCGCCACACGTATTGCTCCGGGACATTCAAATATATACCTCCAAGAAACAAGGATTGTCTATCTTTCCTCTATTACTTGGAGAATATATGATACCAGTGCGAGGTCGCCTAACACGAGTTCATTATATCCCACCATACCTAAAACGAATAATGTTGGATATTTAAGGTAAAGGATATGCCATACTTTTTGAAATATAGAAACCTAATAAATTTGTTTTGAATTCTCCAGCATGAGACTATATTTAGTTTCATGTGGAGCCCAGATAACTGCGCGTTGCACAAGCTGGCTCCTAACTAAGGCGTTATACAGTGCTACAATGGCTTTAATGTTAGTGAAACAACGAGCCTTGCGCAGTATGAAACCTAAGTTGCGATACGCTTTCTTGCAGATGTCCCTATATGATTTTGGAAATTAAGTACTGAGGTGAAACGAACACCCAAATCCTTAACCTCGTTCACTCGTGCATAGCTACTCCATCCAGTGCATACCTATAGAGCACGGGATTGCGCGAGTGTTAGAGTTACACACTTCGATGAATTAAACTGCAACTTGTTATCCTCGCACCACGCTACCACCCTGTTAATGTCACGTTGTAACCTCTCACAGTCCTCCTGTTCCTGATCGGTAGATACAGCTTGAGGTCGTCAGCGAACAGCAAACATTTAGCGTCAATCACAACACTTGGCAGATCGTTTATCATTAAGGTAAACTCGAGAGGACCGAGGTTGCTGCCCTGACTCACACCAGATCGAGTGTAATATGGCTTTGATACAAAACCAGCATATTCCACATATTGTTGCCTGTTCTCATGTAACTCGCAAACAATTTCAGGTGGAGTAAAACCAATGTTTGCTAACTTTCAAGTAGTACGTCGTTATCGACCAAGTCGAAGGCTTTTGAAATCAAAATAAGCGACGTCCACTTGCACTCCACTGTCCACTACCGGCACGATATCAGCCATGTAGTTCAAAGGTTGCTTGCGGTACTCCGTGTTGGTCGAAAGCCATGCTGAGCATCTGTCAGCTGGGCGCTTACCTGTGAGAGTACATTCATGTATGGCAGACTCTAACACTTTCGCCGGTGTTGACAGGACAGCTACAGGTCTGTATCCTTCACAGTTGATAAACCTTTCTAGGCACCGGCACGACTCGTGTTATTTTCACCTCTCGGGAAACACCGCCGACTCGATGCAAATATATGTGAAGTAGGTTCAGCCAACACTTCCCTACAGTCCTAAATACATAGGGAGGTATGCCATCCGGTCCTACGGCAGACTTAGGCTTTAACCTGCAGCGCACTTCTAACTTCTTCTAGTTTTAAGCGGTCTAGATGCACGCGCGCACCACCATTACCCCACCAGCATTAATGACACTCGCGTTCACTTCTAAGTCTGCCGGTTTTGTACTATACACCGAATGGAAATACCTCGCGAATTCTTCAACACTTTGTTGACCCGTTAACGCCTCTCCATCCTGTAATATTGACCGTGAGTGCTACACCCCTTTGAGATTATGTAGTTCCAAAATGCCTTTGGTTCTTTATGTAGGTAATTTTGGACGCGGTGCTGATAAAGTGTCTTCAATACCTATCATCTTTTGACTCTCGCTCTACACTGCGAGTATTTTTCGTAATCTTCCGCTAACCCCTCGTTTTATAGATTTTGTGTAGAATCGCTTTAATTTTATGTTGCGAATTATTTCAGGTGTGTGAATCAGTAATGATACCTCGAGCTCACAACGTTTCGCTTTTTTTGGAACGCAGTTATCTATAATTGAATAAATAATGTCATAAAAAATTTAAACTCATTTCTAAGAACCCACATAGGACCCCAATCTACAGCTCCTATGGAGGAATATAAACAGATCTGCTTTTTAAAATTCCATCGCACCGGTACGTAATATTTGTTACAGTAAAAGTATCGAGCGTCGGGGTATGGCGTCGGCGAGGGCGTCGGCGAAGGACACCGACCGATACCGCGAGCGCGGGATGGTAGGGGTCGAGCGACAAGCGGAGACGCCGCGCTCACGCACACACCGTCCCATGTACTTAACACTAAGTCTAAGCAACGACCAATACAGTTCTCTATCTGTTGTTCTGAGTGAATCCACAATAAGCCTGAAAATATTCAAAATAATCATTAACTGATGACGGACAAGAATGTAAATTAAAATCTCCTAATACTAACACAGTGCTATACAAATCACAATATTTTTCTATTATCCTAAATAACATCATATAATCAGTCTCACTACTTTTTGGAGGTATATAAATAACGCAACATAAAAATAAAAATCTCTGATGTAAATAAACAGTTGCACTTGCGCATTCGAATACACAGTTGTCTACGATGACGTCGCCGGGAATCGCCACTGGTCGCAACTCGAATCGCGGTGGCTACACTAAACATGCGCCGCCCTGCTTACGTCCGTCTGCTCGGTCACTTCTAATTATTGTATAACTAGATGGAATTAATTCAGTCCCCATTGAATTATTACAACCAGTTTCGGTAATAGCGAACAAATCCGCTTCGTGTATAAATACACTCACCAAATTCATCTAGTTTTGTTCTAAGGCCTCTTACGTTTTGGTAGAATACCTCAATATATTTATTGGTTCTTTGACTTATTGGCTGGTTATGAACCACACCCATTCACAAAACTCTATATTCACCGCCCAATTTTCTGATTGACATAGTAAGTTATATTTGCTCTGAAACACCTATTATGGGATAATCTCTTTCAGTTTTATGTTTAATTTTTCCACCTTGATAGCTATATCCTGTCCACATATTTCTTACATGCGTTTCACGCATTCTATGTAGTATCTTTCTTGAGCCTCCAGATATGTAAATATTTTCTGCTCTGTGCCTTGAATTTCTAGAGAGGTTAGTTATCTCCTCTTTGACTTCACTGTTCGGGTACCATTTTTTTCCTATGAATGACTGTCCATTCTTCACTTTCTTTTTTGTTCTCTGTCTCTTTCTTCTTAATTTCTTCTTCCGTATTGGGTTTTGTACCGCTTATTTTCTCGGCTTGTATCTCTGTGGTAGCAGATGTCCCCTGTTTCGTGGCCACAAATTCCTTTGTATTTTGATTTTGTTTGACAGTACTTGCAAATGACTTTGGTAGTACTGGTGATAATTGAGTCACTTCTCTATTATTCATAATATTAGTCCCCGATTGACGAGATTCCAGTATTTCGTTTTTTTCTATCAATATTTTAATTTTATTTTCTAACGAATCTACTTTACTCGCCTTTTCTTGAACTACCTTCAATATATTTTGTACTTTAATTAACTCTGTTTCTGTACGGATAAATTTGTTTTCCAGTTGTTTATATGCCTTTATTTGCTCGTCTAATTTATTTTTCATTTCCAATTGAAACTCTCTCATCATGTCAAAAAAGTTAAATTCGTTTTCTACCATAGGTATATCGGTCTGCTTTGTTCGCCTGCGCTCAGTGTTAACGAAATTGGTCGGCGTAAATGTCTTATTCATTATTGTGTGCCCGCGAACAGGGGTATCAGAATTACCTCTCTTTGGGATATTCCGTATACATTCAGGGCATATCCAGTTTTCCTTATACTCCTGAGTGAAAGTCTCATATGTTTTTCCGTAATTGCCAAACATTTTAGTGAAATAACTTTTACATGTTTTTGCGAACACTCCATATATGATTTTTCAAATATTCCAGAATCACACCCATTACATTTAGTCCCCATTTGACACTTCCTAGCGAAAAACTTTTTGTTTGTTTTAAAATATATACACACACTGAACACGTCCGTACGCTCAACGCTCACGTCAACTTTTTAATTGACCTACCACTTTTTATAAAACTTAAGTTTCAAACGAAGTGACGGTAAGATAAGGGCTACTGCGGTCCATGGACACCTGCAGACATTTCAAAAAAGAAGGCTACAATATATGATGTCACTTGAGAACCAAGATGGAATGCCAGCTGTAATTATTATGGTTCTTTACCTTCAAACTGGAGCACAACAGGGTTTCTGCCGTCGATATAGGAGTGTGGTACCAACCCAGACAGACTCCTTGGCAGTAAAGGTAACCTACCACCTAGAAACTATTTTAGAAATTTATTTCATTTTCCCTAGAAATCTAAAAATTTTAATTGTATTACTCAAAATGATGTTATGATGGTGTATTAAAAAATTTAAGTTGAGTTGTTGTACATAAATTCCTCTCGTAGATATTTAACAACGAAGTCAGCAAAAATAAAACTTCTCTGTAAATTGCGGTCTAGATAATGTTGAAAATATGGAGAAGGTTTTGAACAAAGACGTATATTATACTAGAAGTATTTAGTGATAAAACACAGCCTCGTCGCTTGATAGCCTATAATATAATATGATCTTATAATATTTTGATTATCCTTTAATAGTGGTAAATGCATATTTTATATTAAAATGGGTGATTTATACTTACAAAAAACATAAATGTAAGGAGAACAATTTACTCCTACATTGAATTGCACACGGATGAACCCCAGATCCGAACAATTATTATATTTAGGTCACACATAAGTAAGTGAGCACTGTGAGTCTGTGGTAGCTCAGAGGCTTAGCCTCGCTGTAAATTTCAGTACGCGAGCAACCAGGGTTCGATCCCGCCGGCACCAATGAAATTGTTAATTGCAATTTTAGGTACTGATTTACCACGTGCTTGGCGATGAAGGAAAACATCGAGGAAACCTGCATGTCTGAGATATCAGAAAAACATATTTCGAGAATATCTGTGTTCGCCAACAAGGTTTTGGCAGCGTGGCGGACATTTTGCCCTAAAACCCTCTCAGAAATGAGCGGAGGCCTATGCCTAGCTGTGCAGTATATAGGCTGTAACTTTATCTTTAACTTTAACTTATAAGTGATCGGTGGTATCAAACTCATCCGCTACGTCTCACCAAAACCTTTTGTCGTTGCGCTATCGAGGCTTTCCTGGTATATTTAAC
>JAGSMP010002652.1:0-20186 GCA_029286625.1 Parnassius orleans | reverse complement strand
TGTGGTAGCTCAGAGGCTTAGCCTCGCTGTAAATTTCAGTACGCGAGCAACCAGGGTTCGATCCCGCCGGCACCAATGAAATTGTTAATTGCAATTTTAGGTACTGATTTACCACGTGCTTGGCGATGAAGGAAAACATCGAGGAAACCTGCATGTCTGAGATATCAGAAAAACATATTTCGAGAATATCTGTGTTCGCCAACAAGGTTTTGGCAGCGTGGCGGACATTTTGCCCTAAAACCCTCTCAGAAATGAGCGGAGGCCTATGCCTAGCTGTGCAGTATATAGGCTGTAACTTTATCTTTAACTTTAACTTATAAGTGATCGGTGGTATCAAACTCATCCGCTACGTCTCACCAAAACCTTTTGTCGTTGCGCTATCGAGGCTTTCCTGGTATATTTAACCGTTGCTTTGGTTTCAGTAGCGTCTTAAAATATAGTGTTCAGTTAGTTTTCCAAAATTCCCACAATCAATTAATCAAATTCCCACAGATCTTCCTTTAATTCAAAATTTCCTATTGCTCAGTTTCTTTTCAATTCCAAATGCTGCACCTCGACGGACCTATTAAGCTCAGTTTCCTTTCAACTCAAAGGCTGCATCTCTGACGGATCTTTTATTTGGCTCAGTTTCCTTTCAATTCAGAAAACTGCATCTCTGACGAATCAATTTAGCTCAGTTTCTTTTCAAAGTCTGCATCCTGACGGACAATTATGCTCAGTTTCCTTTAATTCAAAAAATATCCATTTCCATTTGGAATAAACAGGCTATTTTCATGCTTTCCTATACGCTGCGTTTCAAAACATTTAAATAGGTTGACAATCAATTTTGCTCAGTTTCTTTTAATGGCTGCATCTCTGACAAATCTATAAAACTCAGTTTTCTTTCAATTCAAAAAGCAATAGATAGCTGATTTCCCAGTGACCATGCGGGCGAAGCCGCGGGTAACAGCTAGTAAAGCGATATTTTCGTCAATTGTGAACCGATTTTCATGAATCCGTTATTAAATAAGTTATATTTTAGGGGTGGTCCGATATAATTTATGGAATCGGGGCTTTAATTCTTCTTTGCAATGCTGTATAATTATTCTGATTAATAAAAATCGGAATGTGACATTACTTTTTGTTTAGTTGTTTGAAGTCGGTTTTGACATTTTATTAAAATTAAGTTTTGTAACATTTGGCACATTCTTTTTTGTTATAAGCATAAACCATGGAACCTAGAAGTCCCAGACCATCATAAAATGATGAGAAAAGAGTGACAAAGCAAAACATTTGCTTATCACTATTTTCGGAGAAATATGTTGTTAATTGACTCCCTAAAAGGAGGTTTATCAACCAAATTGGCAATATCTCGAAGATGGATCGTGTCAAATCGAAGTTCTTAGTCTAAGCCTAACCCTCTGGGTGACGAGCATGAGATTTTAGTCATGTGTATGTATTTTAAAAGAATGGAGAAAAAGTTTGTTTTATTTTACATTAATGTAATTTACAACCCTATACGTCTCACTACTGGGCACATACGGAGCAATTAGTCTGCCGTGTTGCTCTAGTACACATTGGCACCTTCACATATTATTTTGTATTGGTTATGTTGTAACCCCCAGTGTAGTGGCAGGTTAGAATACCACTACCCATATCTTCCCGTGGGTGTCGTGAGGGCGACAGAGGAAACTGAGGCAGAAGATGGGCAGCATCTTTCTGATAACAGCAAATAATAAAAAACTGCGGTTGTAACCCGCTCGCCAAGCGTGGCAACTACGGCAATCCCCAATGAAGAGTTACGAAGAAACGGCTGATCCCCAGCGGCCCCGCTATTCCTGGCTACGGTGGCGACCATGGTAACGGCGGGGCAGGGGTGCTAAGAATCTCCGTGGAGGTTCGGTTGCCACCTACGACGACTCGACCTGGCAACTTATAACGCACACTCTGAGGACTGACGAGAAGATCCTGGAGCTGGAAGAAGAGATGAACAAGTTGCGCTGGAATATTATAGGATTATCCGAGGTCCGAAGAGGGGAGGACACGGTAATCCTCGAATCCGGCAACTTGTTCTATCACCGGGAGGCGACCATCTGTCCCAAGGAGTGTCGGATTTATCGTCCACAAGTCTCTCGTTAACAACGTTGTAAATTGGGAGTGTGTCGACGAGGGTTGCGTACCTTATACTCAGAATCACCAAACGGTATTCGCTGAAGGTCATACAGGTTTACGCACCAACTTCGGCACACGATGAGGAGGTGGAGGAAATGTATGAGGATATCTCTAGAGCCATGCATTCCTCTAAAACCCACTATACGGTGTTAATGGGAGACTTCAACATAAACTAGGCACAAGAGAACGGTGAGCTGAAAGTAGAGAAATTCTGATTAGGGCAACGGACAAGGGGCCAGCAGCTGGCCGACTTCATGGAGAGAGGACTCTTTATGATGAACTCTTTCTTCCAGAAGCGGCCCCACAGAAAGTGGACCTGGTCGAGCCCCGACGGTTCGACAAAATGAGATTGACTTCATTATGACGACTAGACCCAACTGTTCAGTGATGTCTCAGTGATCGCGGGGTGAAAACTGGTAGCGATCACCGAATGGTTAGAGGCACACTGAACCTAAACGTTAAGTTGGAGGTGTCGTCTAATCAACGCTCAATCCCCTCGTGCTCTAATCAAAGTCCGAAACCTTTCAGCTCGAGTTACAAAACCGTTTTCAGTGCCTAGAAGATTGCAATGCAGTGGACGATATGAATGACAAGCTCGTGGAAACTGTCCATGCGGTCGGAGCTAAGTTTGTAAGACCCGCCGCAGAAGAACACAAAACTCTCCGATCACACTCTTAATCTCATGGCTGTTAGACGGGAAATGAAGCTGCAATCTTCAGTAGATTTGATAGCATACAGCAACTGAACAGACAGATCTCCAAATGCATGCGGCGGGACTTGCGCAACTTAATACAGCTCGTATTGAAGAAGCGATCGAGCGGAACCAGGGCCCAAAGTCTTTGCCAGAGATCTGTCTGCCAGAAAGAGCCAACTGTCGAAGCTGAAGACCGAGTGTGGCAGCGTCGTTTCCGGGCGACCTGAGATTTTGGTGAGATTGAGAGGTTCTATGGGCAGCTGTACATCGTTGGAGCCACACGCAAGTGTGGTAACGATCAAGAGCGAGTCTTATCCGACACTATTCCGATGATATCCCGGACGTCAGTCTGAGCGAGATTAGAATGGCTCTCAGCACCTAAAAACGGCAAGGCCCCAGGCGAGGATGGAATTACAGCGGAGCTTCTGAAAGCGGGTGGAAAACCGGTACTTGAAGTCCTTCAAGCTCTTTAATTCCGTCCTACGGTGGCACTACACCGGAGGCGTGGAGCAGAAGTGCGGTCTTGTTCTTCAAGAAAGGCGACAACGCTCTTTGAAGAACTACAGACCGATTTCCTTCTGAGCCGCGTCTACGTGCTGTTTTCGAGAGTCATTACGAATCGTCTCGCACGCAGACTCGACGACGACTTCCAGCCTCCCGAACAAGCCGGTTTCCGAAAAGGCTTTAGCACCATAGACCACATACCCGCTTCGGCAAATGTACAGAAGTCCGGGAGTACAATTTGCCACTATATCTGGCGTATGTGGACTGTAGAAGCCTTTGATTCCGTCGAAATTTGGGCGGTGCTGCAGTCCCTTCAGCGGTGCCAAGTTGACTGTCGGTATATCGAAGTGCTGAAGTGCTTGTACAGTAGGGCCACGATGGCTATCCAGTACAGAACCAGTACAAAACCTATCCAACTGCAGAGGTGTAAGACAGGGTGACGTTATATCCCGAAACTCTTCACCGCTGCATTGGAAGACGTTTTCAAGCTTCTGGACTGGAAAGGATACGGCATTAACATCAATGGCGGTACATCACTCACCTTCGATTTGCCGATGATATAGTCCTTATGGCAGAATCGCTGGAGGACCTAAGCACTATGCTCAATGACCTCAATAGTGCCTCCCAACGGATAGGTCTTAAGATGAACATGGACAAAACAAAGATCATGTTTAATGTCCATGTCACACCTATGCCGGTAGTTGTTGGGAGCACTAAGCTCGAAGTTGTTGACGAATATGTTTACCTGGGACAAATAGTCCGACTAGGTAAGTCCAACTTCGACCGAGAGGTCAATCGACAGATTCAACTCGGCTGGGCAGCGTTCGGAAATACGGCACATCTTCTCGTCATGTACCTCAAAACTTGAAAACGAGGCTGTACAACCAGTGCGTGTTGCCAGTGATGACCTACGGAACTGAGACGTGGTCCTTCACTGCTGGCCGGATGAGGAAGCTCAAGGTCGCTCAGCGAGCTATGGAGGGCTATGCTCGGGTCTCACTGCGTGATAAACTTAGAAATGAGGATATCCGCAGTAGAACCAAGTGACCGACATAGCCAACAGATTAGTAAGCTGAAGTGGCAATGGGCCACCATATAGCTCGAAGAACCGACAACCGATGGGGAAAAAGGTTCTCGGTGGCGGCCTCGTACCGGCGGACGAAGTGTAGGGCGTCCCCACTGGATGACGACCTGGTAAGACATGCAGAAGTCGATGGATGCGGTGGCTCAGGACCGTGCTTTGTGGCATTCCTTGGGGGCCTATGTTCAGCAGTGGACTTGTGAAGGGCTGTAATGATGATGATGATGGTTATGTTGGTATTTTATTTCTAAAGGCATGCACGAGTTTATGGGCTACAAATCCACTTACCATCCGACGATCTGTTTGTTCGTTTATCACCATATTCTATTTAAAAAAAACACTTACGACCTATGATTATAAAGTAATAAGACTTAAAGTTTGAGGACTCCACATGTCCTCTAAATATTGTATCTCGGATTTGCAAGTTTCTAACGAGGTGTTTACCTTACCGTTGAGCACGTGGTAAATTAGCATTGAAATTTGTAATTAATAATTTCATAGGTGCCGTCGAATATCTAACCCAAGTTGTCCGCGTTCTGTGAAATTTATAGAGAGTGGTTTCCTTAGATATCACAACTATTATTCAATTAAGTTTATTTATTTTGCTTGTTTCTTCTTCTACAAATCAAACAGTCCCTGAAAGTTTATATTCAAGACTTCCTTGGGAGTCATCTAACATCGGCTATATTTCTGGACCGATACGACTTAGAGACCTTCAAGAAACGAGCTTACTCCTTTCAAAAGGAAAGCCAATAAAATTTAAAAATCTAGTAAATATATTCGTGGGCTGGGCGTACAATTGGCATTCATTACACTACTTTCTCTCACAGGTCTGGCGTGATTGATTGGATATACCATCTATTGGAAGCCAAAATAATCAATTAGTTCTGGAATTTCCGTAGTCGTCTCTTATGACCTTTATCGGACGAAAGGAGGTGTTGAATCCTTACGTCGCCACATAATGAATTTTCTTTTTCTTTTTCAGGTCTTCGTGTACGTTTGACGCTGCTGCCTGTCGCCGATCAGGATATATGGTCGCCACTCAGCGCATTTAGGTTTTTGTGTTTTTCCAATATTGCGCAAAAAACAAGTTTTTTCAACATAATTAATCTTCTTTATCGCCATGCTTTGAAGGTGCCAATCAAAAATTCACATATGCTTCCTCCATAAATTGCCTCTTATGGGGGATATTGCTTGATACTGCTTCGCTTGGCAGGTGGGTTGCCAACTACATATTTTTTAAATTGTTATTGAGTTGTTATAAGGAAATGTTGCTGCCCATCCGTTGTTTTAGTTTCCCTCCAACTCTAACACTTGCGTGGTTGTACCACGGGATCGTATCAGGTAGAGATCATCTAATTTTAAACTGTTCTCACCTTTCTTGTATATTAAATAGATCTACTAAAACACGATAAAATAGGGCACAGATTTAGATTTTCTGATAATTAATACAATTAATGTTACAAAGTCCTAAAATAAATGAGGCACGTGCAATTTTAAATTAAATGATCTCTGAAAGATTCTCTTGAAGTTATAACACGGCAGAATATAATATTGTTGGGAATGAGGGTAAAAAAAATAAAAGCAAAATCGAAAAATGAAGGTAGAATGGTAATCTCCCTTTGTTTCAGCAGTATAAGTATCCACAGGTGACTAAGAGGCATCAGTCTGTAATTCTAAGAGTCCCACTGTCTTTACTATGGCCGTTGGGGTATTCTATTAGTGTAGACAAGGAAGGTCGTGCTTAACGTCTAACCAACGAATGCCCTTCTGTTTGCATTTCATAATCTTATAAAGACATCTAGTCAGTATAATATCTCATGGCGGCGCCGCCATATTAAATAATGCGGAAGTCATGTAAATGCTCGGAGAAAGACGATTTAACAGGAAATACAAGCATAACCAATAAAACATGCTTACACATGTAATTGGGGTCCTGATAGTAAGCAGGGTTTGTTACCGAGTAGTGTTCTTTTATTTAAATACTTTTGAGAATAATTTCTAACATCAGAAGTGGGATAGTTTCTTACATCAGAATTTGGATAAAGATCCCTGTTACCGTCCACATACAATCTTTGAATAGGGTGAGGGTTATTACGTTGGTGAAACACTATGATGCGCCTCGCATCACAAATGCATCACCTTTGTTTTTATGTTCAATGTCATAATGAAATTTGCTGCCCTATTTACGACATTGACATACCATTAAAGTGTAAAGTAAATGTATAAAGAGAAATGTTTTAAGCCAAAAGTTAAGTCTTTTTGTTCGATTTATATTGAAAGTACCCGCGAGTACTTTCATTGTTTCTTAACGTACCCAAATATGTTAACAAATGTTGAAAGAAATATTTAAGGCACCTAAATGAGTTATAGTTTTGCATTCAGTGAAAACTTTAGTTGTTCGAGTTTTGTTATAATTTGATAGTTCATGCGAAATGTGACTTACATGGGCTAAATTTTAAAGTTTCAAATGTTTTAGCTATGTATCCAAAATAAAGGATTAACTTTAACGTGCTATGAATTGAAAAACTAAGTAGCCTTTTCGTATTCTAATGTGTTCATAAGTGTTACAGTATACTCCAAATAGTCGACGACTAATTGGACATGGTCAGGTGCATGACCGAGCCTTGATAAGATTGAGGCTACGCCGTTGCAGAATGCTGTTTCTTGGCGGATCTTGCGGCGCTACGGATCGGGCGGCCGCCGAGCACATGGTGCTTTGGCGCGGCAAATGGACGCCTGACGCTTGCTCAGTTATCCATATACATTTCCAGTCATGTCATGCGGGTATCTATCCGACCGAGACTATTAAATGACTGTTGCGATTGGTGTGATGCCGTTTTTGAAATGTGTGAGATTTTCATACAGTTGCTTTTTATACTTGCAATGTGTGTAGTGGCCTACGCCTCTGCATGCAGTTGCCTTTTGCAATGCGTAGATCTTGCGCAGTTGCCTCCTTCCCTTTGGAATATATGGTGGGATCAGTCTCTCCACATAGTTGCCGTTTTTGCAATGTGTGGAATGGTTTATGAGGGGCATGTTACAAAGTTGCAGTTTCTTAAGAGAATGTGTAGTGAACTTTGGAAGCCCAGAATTCTATGGTTCGCAATACATTTATCTTCATTTTTTTAATTTTTAATTTTGCAAAGCAGATTATTTATTTGTTTCATGCACCTGAAACGTTTTACATCTGTTTCAATATTAAATTGCTTTGGATAACTATTTTGCAAGACCTGTGTTGGACCTGTGTTGGACACGCTTGTGCATCTGACGTAGTTGTTTCAATGTCTTTTGCTTTTACTGTTGTGTACTTAAAATTTTATATTAAAACTACCTTGAGTAAAATCCAATATGAAAAAGGTTTCAGGTACTAGTTAACGCTAACTTTGAGCTTATGTCAACAGCCACTGTGAGGTATGCAAACTTGGTGCCTATGCCTAATATGTTGAAGTTTGGACAGCTCGCTGGCGCTACTGTAGCGTGGCGGATTGCTGGCGCTGGTGCAACGCGGCTGCTTGCTGACGCTGGTGCAGCGCAGCGGCTTGCTGGCGCTGGTGCGGTGCGACAGCTTACTGGCGCGAATGCAGCGGAACCGCTCGCTGGAGCGCGTTTAGCTTAGGGGCCTGTGTCTTCAGTGTATAGTACGATCTGTGCCGTGGGCGCAGTGCTCCTCAAAAAAAATTGTGTTATCTAAGACGTGCGTTAAACTCTAGTAGAAAGCGTTGTATACTAAAATCTGATTTGGGCGATGTTTCCCATTTTGTAAAAGCTTAGTCTGTAAGAAATGTATTCAAGGGCTTACTCATTGTGCTGTTGAATAAAAATTGGTAAAAATTTTAAAACAAGAGTTTATCGTAATGTTTTCTTATATTTACGCAAAGACTACACATTAAATGAAACTAATTTTTACGGATTATATCGCGTTTAATTTTACTTTTTAATTCCCAACGATTCTGGACGTTAATTCCATCCTAGGTAGGAACACCGATTCCTACCTAGAATGATTCGCGAGGCTATTGAAATTAAAAAACATTCCAATTTCAATATAGAATATGGATGGGTGCTGCCATCTGCTTGGGATCCTATAATTAATAAAATTAAATCCAAACCCAAGTATACCACTGCTAGACTTCAAGATACTGTAAGCTCATTCTGCGTAGATTGAACCAAAAATTAATATTAAAAAACTGAAGGTAGCCGGGCTAACTATGACATTGGGACGTCAAACACCTCAGTCCCCCCCGTGACCATGGGTGCTGTAAAGCACCGAAACGTCGGGAATTAAAAAGTAAAATTAAACGCGATATAATCCGTAAAAAATAGTTTCATTTAAGAGTTTATCGTTTCATGGTCAGAAAGGGCCGTGATGGGAAAGATACATTAAGCCAGTAACGTTACTTTAGCTTCCACGAGGTGTGTGCTTGCCCATGCTTACTTTGAGGATAGTGATTACACACATGTGTCAGAAATAGCTAACGTAGTGCTTCTTTCTGAAAGAGTAATGAGATACGCTAACGTTGTACCTCTTTCTCAAAAGTAGAAGGCGGACAAGCTAACGTCGTGCCTCTGTCGCGTCTAGCTAAGTTATGCTAATCGTGCCTATGACTTAAGTAGATGTTAAGTTATGCTAACGTAGTGCCTATGACTTAATCAGTTATTATTTTATTATGTTATGCTAACGTCGTGCCTATGATTAAATGAGTTATTATTTTGTTAAGTTACCTATGCTAACGTCGCTTCGTGCATGTGATTTAATCAGTTATTTTGTTAAGTTATGCGAACGCAGTGCCTATGACTTAATCAGTTATTTTTAACCGACTTCAAAAAGGAGGAGGTTCTCAATTGGACTGTGTTTTCCTCAGAACTTTTTTCTAGGTGACCGATTTTGATGGTTCTATATTTGTTTGAAAGCTGGTGCTTATCATGTGGTCTCACATAAATTTGATCAAGAACGGACCAGTAGTTTAGGAGTTATTCTTAATAATGCGTATTTATTAATATTAGGTCCTTACATATGAAATTAGCGTTCTGTACGGGAGGAATATAAAGTCAATTTTTTTTTGTAAAATATATTTAATTAATCAAAGTATGCATCGTTGTTATCTATGCACTTTTGCCATTTCATAGGTAGTTCATTGATTCCTTTACTAAAAAAACCATGGAGGCGAGAATCAATAAACTCTTTGAAGGTTTGACTGCCGTCGAAGTTGAATTTTTGCCTTGTGAAATTGTTGTCAAATTCCGGAAAAAGGTAATCTGTTGGAGCAAGGTCCGAGGTAAGGTGGATGTCGCAGACATTCCAATTGTAGCTCATCTAACTTAGTGGTTGTTTTATGTGCAGTGTGTGCTATTGCGTTGTCGTGAAGCAGCAGTGGCCTAGAGCGATTGACTAATCTCGGTTGTTTAGCAGCTAGTTCTTCCTTCATGGTTTGCAGTTGCTAACAAAATATATCTGCCGTAATCGTTTGGCCAGGGCTGGATTTGGCTGCGTCTCCAGGGTTCAGCCATTGCAATGAGCGCTTCCGATTATCGTACAGTATCTACTTTTCATCACAAGTAATGATTCGATTTAAATCTCTTCATTATTGTGTCGGTTGAGCAAAGTAACACAGCAGTCGACGCGTGTTTGCAAGTTCGATTCACTCAATTCATGAGGTACCCATCGTTCAAGTTTTTTTACTTTCCCGATTTGCTTCAAGTGGATTAATACCATTTTATCACTTACCCCGAAGCCTGCAGCTATCTCTGAAGTTCTTTGTGATGGATCCGCTTCCACAATAGCCTTTAATTCTTCATTTTCCATTTTGGTCTCCGGCCGTTCGTGCTTTCTTTTGCGACACCAACGCCGTACACATCATAAATCCTTCGAGCTGTTTCTGCAGCACTGGTGCCACGATAGAACTCGTACTCGTAAATATCATAAACTCGTACTGTGCGGTAATAAGCGACGCCAAAGAATAAAATAATGAGGAAAAAACAAATGAATGACTGTTTTCAAAACTCAAATGTACCAGATAAATGAATTTATAAATTTGAATTTGGAATTCTTAACCAAAGAGGAGATATTTCAGATCAAAGTGGTCAGTACGACAAAACGCTAATTTCATATGTAAGGACCTAATAATTGAATTTTAACAATTTTTTTAATTTTACCACTTGTGTTAAGTTATGCGAACGTGGTGCCTATGACTTACTCTGACGACACGTTGTGCTAACGTAGAGTCATTGCCAAGCGCGTCGCCTGAATAATTTATAACATCAAAAGTGGAATAGTTTCTTACAATATATTCATAAAATCAGAAAAAAAAAATGAAACAAGATCAGTAGCTGACGCATTTCTGTATTACTAATTTTAATTTTGCTACATAATATTGTTACACTACAAAACCCTGTGATACATCAGGATACCCAATAAAAGTTAATATTTAACAATTGAGTAGTAGCTTATAGTAAACGTCATTTAAGCTTTGATAAGTAGCCGAGACCTCTTAAACTAAGTTACGAACTGCTGGAACAATGGACGCTCAAATACTTTGGGAGTTAATTTAGCAACTCTAATTCTATTTATATGGCTTACGTCCTACTTTTTAAATTAAGTCCGTAATAGATAAGTCTATGTTTAAAGAGCCGTGGTAACTCAGGGCTAAGCCCTCGCTGTAAATTTCATAAGCGAGCAACCTGGATTCGATCTCTGCCGGCACCAATGAGCAATGTGCTCGGTGATAAAGGAAAACATCATGGGAGGACCTGCATGTCTGAGAAAATAATATTTTGAAGAAATTTGAAATTGAACATTTCTTGCTCTTATATCCTAGCAGAAACGAGAGGACGCCTGTGCCTAGCACTGAGATGTATAAAGGCTGCAATAAAACATTTACTTTACTATATAAACTAGCGTCCTGGGAGTTTTCTACGTGGTAGAGACCACAGAATATGGTGTGAAATAACAACTTAATTATATTGTGCTTCGCGTGGTGAGTGTAGAGGACCGGAGACCCTATTTATTGGAAACGAGGCATTCTATCTTAGTTTTCCTGAATTTTGATTTTATTTGTATTTTAATTGAAGATAGATTTAGGTTCTATGGGCCATAGCATTCACTTACCATCAGGCGCGTGAGTTTGATCCGCTTAAGCACCAGGTTAATTGTTAATTGCAGTTTACGAGCTGATTTACCCCTTTGTCGGCGGTGAAGGATAACACCGTGAGCAAACCTGCATCATGAGCAAGGCTGCGTTTTCTGTGATGTCATCGGTTGGAATAACCAACGGAACAAGTGTTTGTATGGCCTACGAATATTTGCACCAGGTCTGAATGTTTGTCCATATGGAATTTATGTATGTAAAATGCATATATAATTTGTATAATCTTAGTGCCCATTCATCCTTTACAGCCTGTCAAAATTCTACTGCTGAAAGTAGATTACGTCATAGGTGAGATCTCTTACGACACCCATTGGATCACATGGACTAAAGAATAAAATTACCACTCTGCTACACCGCAAGCGGAGGTGATTATTGAAAAAACAAAAATAAAGGTCCGTTGCCAACGCAATATTACTTTACCCACCAAAAAGTCTTAGACAACATTAAAGTGAAATCGGCATCGAGGTGCTTTCAGATTCTTTGCTTTTAAGTTCTTATTTAAAAGAGAGATGCATTTCGCATTATAGCGCAAGATAAAAGGAATGTATTTAGTATCAACTGAAACAGAAACAGGATTTTTTTATTCAATATAGATTATAAATAATACTTATTGAAAGTCACTCTTTTGTTTAATTACCACTGGTTCGGAAAAAAACATCTGTCCTGGGAAGAACCAGCAAAAATCCAGCGGGACATTAAAAAAAAAATAACAGCTTACAATCATTTATGTTACACAATTATTAACAACATAAAACAAATTAGAAATACCTCGGTAGCGATCACCTCATTTCCAGGGGTTATTATCATCCATAACTTCCTTAATATTATAATAACCCTTTTTATACAAACTTAGTAAAATAAAGTTTTTGAACTTTGAACATGTCTAATTTTGTATATGTTCTGTGATTTTGTTGTAAAAGCGTATACATCGCCCCAAGAATGAATTACTGTCTCGGTGGAGTCGACTAACTGGTACTACTAACTTGTGTCTGTTCCTAGTATTTACAGAATGAATATCACTTATTTTTGTAAAACTACTTTTATTTTTGTGTATAACATTACATGTTCAATATATTACAAATTAATTTTGTCTATTTTTTTAATAGTACAAACCCTCACGAAGAGAGTGGCGTGAGGGGGCAAAGAGCATACGGCTCACCTGATAGTAAGTGACTACCGCCACCTATGAACAACTGCAACACCAGGGGAATTGCAAGTGCGTTGCCGGCCTTTTAGAAAGAAGTAAACTCTTTTCTTGAAGGTCCCTAAGTCGTATCGGTCCAGAAAAATTGCCGATGGTAAACTATTCCACAGAGTACGTTTCACAACTCCTAGTGAAACGTACAGTGGTGGACCGCCAAGCATCCAGATGGTATAGATGGTATCGGGAGTTTTGCCGCGATGTGCGTTCGTGAAATTTGGCGCCTGGGATTAATCCCAACAATTTCTCAGAGCAATCCCCGTGGTAGATGCGAAAGAAAATGCAAAGGGATGCAACATCTCTTCAGAGGGAGGAACAGTATTCCATATGAGGCCGAACCTGCGCCTTGTAAAGTTGCAGGCGGTGTGCCGGCATGAAATACTGTCCCGCTCTGCACGTCATGAATACTGCACGCCAAGCTTTTTAGAAGAAAATTGGCCTTCTCTTCAAGTGACCACGCTGCGTCACTCGATATGTCGACGCCGAGGATTCCGATACTGGCTTCGCGATTTACTAACGGCCAATGCCTCAACCTTGACTCTGCTACCGGGCAGTGGCAGAAGTCTATGATCTAGTCAGGTAGACCAGAATATCACCAGCTGATCGACCCCGAAACCATACAAAACCGTATTGGCGGTAATTAGTCAGCTGGTGATCCTCAAGGTACCGCATGAGCTCGCAGTTTATAATGGATTCCATTATTTTGGAGAACAAGGTGATGGCGATAGGCTGTAGTTAGACGGGTCTGAGTGGTCATCTTTTAGGTACTGGTGGACGAAATCGGGTCTTCCATGATTTCGGGACTACGCCTAGGGTATTAGTACCGGAAAAGAGGCGTTAGGACCGGTGCCAACTCTGAAGCACACGTCCTCAGCACAATTGGGGATTCCGTCAGGCCCACTCGACTTGTGGATGTCCAGGGGTGGAGTGTTTTGCGAACCGAGCGCTGTGTGAATCGCACATCCGGCATGGAGCACTCACCACGGACGGTCGGTGGTGTGTTCCTCGTCATCGAGTCGAGTTGTACGCAAAGAAAGAGCCTAGCAGATTGGCTTTCACCTATGCGGCATGGGCCAGTGAGTCGTCCTCCCTGTGCACAGATGAAAGAGATAGTTGACAGAAGTTCCCTTGGGTATCCTTGGCAAGACACCAGAATGCACGGGTCCCCGAAGGAAAGCGAACTAGTTTCTCGCCAATTCTGCCTATATGCTCTGACTTTGCCTTTTCAAGGACTCTTTTGAAGAACCTGGAGGCGGAATTACACTTCTTTTTAAGGGCGCTGGTGTTTACATCCTGAGACGTTGATGCGTCAGCCTAGGTCCCGTAGCATTCCTGCTTATAGCGTGATACTATTTTACAGGAGGGACTAAACCATGGCTGAGATCTGCCTCCGATGGGCACCACAGAGAAGAAATAAAAGTTCCATACACTGAAGTACCACGTCAGCGACAATTAGCAACAACGTTGGGATCGTCCGGCGACCCACACCCAAGAGTAGGATGTATAGAAGCATCCTATCCCAATAGGCCAACCTGTAGTGCCAAACACGGCGGCAGCCTGCAGAATGCAATCGCGATTTCAGGGTGAGTGGCACCACACTCCGGACTAGACAATGATCCGAGGTCAAGAGGGCGTCGACGGAGACTTGATATCTGTCCGGATGAGAGGTCAGCAGAAGGTCCAACAGGGAAGGTGCATGATCCTCCACATCTGGAATCCACGTAGGCGAAGTAACCAGTTGTGTAATACCATATGCCAAGGAAAAATCATGAACAGATCTCCCCGCATGATCGGTTAAACGTGAACCGAACCATTCGGCGTGGTGAGCGTTAAAATCACCGAGGATCGATCTCTGCGGATGGGATCTGCTGTAGCAAGGAATCTGTAGCCATTTGGACGTGTTCGATGAGTCGGTCTGTTTCGGCATTACCGCTATGGGACCTATAGAGGCACCCTTAGACGATCGGATGGTCGTTGCTGTCTACGCGTAGCCAAAAGATGGACAGGTCCGAACCTTTAAGACTGCTGAAGCGTCGAGAACAGATGTCCTCTGTGACGTATACGCAAACTCCAGCCCGAGCCACAAAGATTGTTCCAATTTGTACGGGTAGGAGAGATACGAAGTATCAGCCGGAAAGACACCTGCATCTCGGTCAGAAAGAGCAAGGCCGACTTCGCCGTCTCGAGATGGTAGTGGACGGCGTTTAGGTTCGAGTGAAGTCCCCTGATGTTGCTGAAATTCAAGGATAACGTGGCAGGTGTCACCTTGATCTTGTTGCTCAGCTTACCCCGAGCAGTTATTGTCTTGAGCAGAATTCCCCCCCCCCCCCCTCCAAATACGTGGGGCAGCCTGAGCACCCACGCTCATGAGTGGAGTAGCTTGGTCTTGGATGCTCAGCGAGGGATTCTTCAGGGGTGCTGGTACCCTCCTGGGGTAGTCTTCCGTTTAATTCCGCTACAATGTGGAAGGGGTTAATGGGCCTCCGGCCTTACTCTCCAGACGAAACGCGGAAGCAGAGCTTCTACTTCACGCCGGTATTCTGTGAGGTCGTGGTACTAATATAATTAGTTGGAATTAATATTTATGGTACAATTCATCATCATCATCATTCATCATAAGTTCACAGCTGAACATACGACCCCCTTAAGGACAAAACACGGTTCTAAGCAACATTTATCCATCGGCTTGTGTTGTACAAGTAAATTTAAAAAAAAACAACGTGTAAAGATAATAACACGTTCAAATACTTTTCTTTTCATTAAAAAACTACCAGGATTAAACTATTACTATCCGAAGGTCACTGCTGGATATGAGTCTCTCCTGTTGCAGGGAGGATTTACCTTAATCGTCACGCCTAACATGCAGATTGGCGACAGCAGTTCCTCGTCACAGAGTAGTATGTTCCTTGATCGCAAAGCAGGACTTGGTAATTCACGTTTGGGGTAAACGACATGGTTATGGTGCCATCTATCGTAAAAATATTTTTTTTGCATTTGCCATAAACACCTCACGATGTCCACGGTGAGAAGCAGGGCGACGTATTCTTTTTTGCCGTCACCACACGGTTAAGCATATAAATGTATACCGAATAATATAAATAAAAAAATAAAATAAAAAAATGGAATAAAATAATCTTTACTTTGTAGCTTGTAAATTGTTAGAAAAAGAGTGAATTTATAAAATTTAACTAAAACGAAATACCCTTTCTAAGAATTAAATGAATCGCACCGTATATATTACGTGGACTTTCCACTTAGGAAAGGTGCCTCTTAGTACTTCCCATTACACTATTTCATCTGAATTGCCAATACTTTGTTTTTCTTTTTCACACGTACAAAATATTTTTTTTGTTTGAAGTTAATTGCAGGTGTCCATGGACTACAGTAGCCACTTACCATCAGGTGGACTGTGAGTTCCTTTAAAGTTACAGCCTATATACGTCCCACTGCTGGGCACAGGCCTCCTCTCATTTCTGAGAGGGTTTTAGGGCAAGGAAATGTCCGCCGCGCTGCCCCAATGCGTGTTGGAACTTCACATCTTCGAAAATTTTTTTCTCAGACATGCAGGTTTCCACGATGTTTTCCTTCACCGCCGAGCACGTGGTAAAGAAACTAAACTTTATAGTCAGCGAATAAGTCACCTTTGCAGTATTTTTGCGTTATATTGTGGTGTTTACTTTAAACACTAGTTTTTAAGGTTTTTGATTATAGTCAAAGGATCACATTAAAGTTACTCAACTCTAGGCCGGTATTCAGAGATGATATCGAGTTTATACTGAGGTCTAGACGCAATTTTTAACATTGTAGAGTTTCCATAATGTCTAAATTTGAGTCTAGAACTTACTTGTGAACTCTAGATTGTCTTTCAATATTGGTAAACAGTGCCCTGAGAACTATGATAATACAATACAATACTCTTAATAAAGAGTACAATAGTACCCCAAGGAAAGTTAAATATAACAAAAATAAACATATATTGCGGGAAAAGCAAAAGGCTACTTAGCAATCTCTTCCAGACAACCCAGAAAAGAAATGAAATAAAAATAAGAGAAAGATTAGAGATTAAAGTAGGGTACACTAAAACAAAGAAAGGAAAAAGATTTCACAAAAAAGATGTCATTCATTGGACATATTTCAATTAGAAAATCCATTAAGATAATTAAGATAAAGAAACTTACGCAACATCTCACTGGGTTGGGATACGGCTGATTTGGGAAGATTAGCCACTTTTATCTACAAAACCTTATCTTAGTGAGTTTCTAACATTATGTACAAATGATTTACACATTTTAGATACCTAAAGAAAGCTACGAATTACAGTGTTCTCGTCTTCATCTCCTTCCGCTGAAAACTAGGCGTTATACAGCTGACCTGCTCTTACTAAGTAAGATTGCTCAGGATCGTTTAGATTGTCCTGACTTATTGAAAAGATTACAGTACCCTCGTTTACTGCGTTATAAAAAGCCCCTAAATGTAGATCCCCTTTATGTAGATGAAATTACAGGCGAAACTTATTCTTTATTAGAGCATGTGTGAAACTACTATTTGTAAATTAATAATATCTTCTTTCAGTAACAATATACATTTGAATTTTAAATCTAATTAACATTAACGTGCAACTTATATTACTACAATATTGTGACTTATATATGTACCATATAGTATTAATTAATAGCTGTTAGTTTTTCTGTTATTAATAAATAAATAAATGTACATTTGTTTTTATATTTTTCATACATATTATACGAGTGACCAGCATGCATACAGACTACCTAAAGACACCTATATCTTTCATAGATTTATATTGTATAATACGTCGTCACACACAGATAAAATCCTTTAGTACTAGTTAAAACTTTAATGAAAAAAACGCAACTGCATAAAAAAGTTTAGTGGAAAGAAAAACAAATTACCCTATGTCACTCCCACAATTAAGACAAATCTAACGACATCTCATATGTTAAAATCCATTAAGTCGCTTAGGCTAAAGAGCGTGCCAATGTAATAGACATACATATATACATACATACTCTTGAAAAATGTTACCCTCCTTATGTGGCAGTCGGTTAAAAAGGGTCTACGATTTTCGTCACTCTAATCTAATGTCATATGCTACTATTTTACGCTGATATTCTGTGAGAATATAGCTGTTCCAGTCAAACCTAGTATGGCTCTATACAATTTTATCGAAACATATAAATAAAATCGAAGTTTCTGTCTGTAATTTTGAAATTACTAAAATCCGAACTAGAAGACTATAAATCCTCGCAAAAGTAGAACCGATTCCTACCAAGCATGATTCGCGATTCGAAAATATAAAAATGAGCTAATTAAACGCGATAAAATCTGTAAAAACTAGTTTCATTCAACGATAAAACTAACTTATACTATAACAACGTTTAAGCTGATCTAGGTATTGCTACGAATAACTCCCATTATAAATTTGCTTACAAATCTGTGTGAAATGCAAGAAAATACCCGTCCCATTGTTAAAGGACTTTTGAATGCTGAATTCTGCATACAATTCAAAGGAAAAGTTATCCCTCATAGAAAAGACTTTTCTTCCATTGCAGTGTTCACAATAAACTTTGAGACTACTCACAAATAGAGAGTAAAAGCAATGTTGCTCTCAAATAATGTTTACCTCTACACACTAAATATATTTTCCAAACCTTAATGACACTATTTTCCAATAATATTACAAACTGAATTATATTAAAGTCATTATTATCTCAGATTGATGAGGAATTTCATTTTAATTCTTTGAATTGGGCTTCAGAGTCACATACCATAAGGTAGACTATTTGTTCCTTTATCACTGTAATAATATTCTGCCTCGTTGGTCTAGTAGCCGTAAGCATGATTGCTGTCTACGTGGTCTCGGTTTCGAACAACTGTATTTAATTTGTTGTATTATAGGAATAAATTTTATCTGATGGTTGAAAAATCGGCCATTATGTCTGCAGTATTTTTTAGTTAAAAGCAAAGCTAGTAATCTATCTCATTCAGTGCAAATCTGTTTGACCGTTTGTATATATATAAGTTAGGTGTATATATTAATGATAAGAGTGATAAACGATCACACAGTCCACCTGATAGTAAGTGGATGCTGTGGCCCATAGACATCTAAATCTACCCTCGATTGCAGATGTGTTGTCACACCTGAGGACTAAGATGGAATGCCTCTTTTTCAGTAAAAAGGGTCTCCGGTAAGCAACACTCACCATATGAAACACAGCAGCATGAAGCTGCTATTTTACGCTGGTACTCTGTGCTAGCGTGGTCCTTCCCCGGTCAAGCTGACCCATTCGTGCTACAACTAAATAGCTGCAGCATGGCTCTACCAAGAATAAAATGGACTGTATATATCTATGTTAATGGAGGAATGTATATACCTACGTTAGTTCATTGCTTTTTTAAATTATTTAAATATCGTATTATTATGTTCCATAATACCATGATTATTTTGAATATAGTACAAAAACCAGTAAGTTTTTTATACAAATGATGGCGACAAATTAACACATGTCAGTTGGTGGTAAGTGAATGCGTTGAGTTATAGACAACATCTATCCTCGATTAAAATGAAATGTAGTTGCGTTATCACTCTCAGTATTAAGATGCAATGCTCCATCACCTTATCATACTCTCAGGTTATCTCCACTCACCACACATAACGCAGCTTTATGCTATTCCAGTATTCTTTACGAGCATGTTCCTTTCCCGAGCTGACTAATTCATGGTGCACGTTGCTCTGCTAAATAAAAATTGCAAAAAATATATTTTGTACTTCTACTCGCACAAAAGTTTCCGTCGCTCGCAGGGTTGACAAATGATGTTTAAAGGGGTCTATTTGTTAGTCGTCAAGTATTCATTGTAATCTAATATATATATATATATATATATATATATATATAAATTACACATCTTATTCCAGCGGTAAATATTTAACGCTGCTATACTCGTACAATATGTAACAAAACCCTGTGGTTCCCGTTAAGTTCGTTATAAATACTAAAATACAATCACAGAGTCAGTATTCAAACGTATAGAAATAACTTTAGAAAACTTGACCATAAAAAAATCAAATTAAATTTAAATCCATTTTTGCAAATTGTAAGTGGATGTATTTCCTCTGCATTGGCCGGGGAGTAAGAGTATTGTCAAAGACACCGCTTTACCGATACGCGTGTCAGTTCACATGTGAATAAAATTTTCTTACAAGATTGAATTTTGTAACTTACCTATTATGAACACTAACATCCCTTTAATAACGACCAAAAATCAATTTCACTGTCATAAATGCCATGCCTGTTTGTTTGTTACATGCCTGGGCTGTTTTTTGCATACTGTTCAAAGGAGCTGAGTGTATGTCTCATCTGAATGTATGTCTGATTTGTAGTATTAAAC
>JAGSMP010002651.1:0-18854 GCA_029286625.1 Parnassius orleans | reverse complement strand
TGTTTTAAAATTAAGTGTACTGTCATCATCTGGACAAATTGAATGATTCGCTAAGACAAGAAAGGTCAGAATTTATCAATAGAAAAGGTATAGTGTCCCATCAAGACAATGCGACACCTCATACAACTTTGTTAACTCGTCAAACGCTTTAACAACTTTGATGGGATATAATGCTGCACCCACCATAATCTCCAGATCTGGCACCTTCTTATTATTATTTATTCCGGTCTTTTAAAAAATTTTTAGATGGTAAAACCTTTACTTCAAATGAGGAGATCAAAAATTACCTGGATCAGTTTTTTTGCCAGCAAAGAACAAACACTTTATGAGCGTGGAATCATGCTACTTCCAGAAAGATGGCATAAGGTTTAAACCAGAATGAACAATTAAAAGAAAATTTTATTCATTATAAGAAAATCGTCTTTCCTCTTCATTTTACTGGAATTACTTTCCGAGCAACCCAATATCATTACTAAAAAACTGTCACTAAAAATCTAGAAAGAATCTGAAGTAATGATTCCAACTATATGAATACTTTCGAATAAAATTATAACGAACACTAAGTTACATTAAAACTTTAGAAAAAATACAGACATATTCAGAGTTTTTATTTTATAAAAAACTGAGCTATGACTGGTTCTCTATTAACACCTGATATTTTTGATGTAAAATTAATTCGCATTGCACCGAACAAAAATAATCCAAAGATTTTATTCGCCTAGATAATTTCTCCGAAAATGATAAAAGAAAGTAAAAAACTAAACCGCACCGTAAACTTTCTTAAAATAAGAGGAGCTCATGAATATGTGCCAAACTGTGGAACATATTCATGACCGGCATAGCCCAACGGATTAGTAACCTGAAGTGGCAATGGGCCGGCCATATAGCTCGAAGAACCGACAACCGCTGGGGAAAAAAGGTTCTCGAGTGGCGGTCTCGTACCGGCGGACGAAGTGTAGGGCGTCCCCCCACTAGATGGAGTGACGACCTGGTAAGACATGCAGGAAGTCGATGGATGCAGGTGGCTCAGGACCGTGATTTGTGGCATTCCTTGGTTCTAGGCCTATGTTCAGCAGTTGACTTGTGAAGGGCTGTAGTGATGATGATGATGATGATGATGATGATGATGATGATGTGGAACATATATAAGCCTAATACCATAAGACTAAATAAGCCTTAGGCCTTAAATAACAGATTATCAATATAATGTACATTTAGTCTACTTAAAGTAAAAATTGTCTGATTGGACTTCCCTTGCTCGTTCCTAGATATTGACTTTTCTTATTTCATTATATGGTAATAACTTATTTTTCTTTCTTGCTTTTAATTTTTACAAATTAAAGAGCTTAGGGTTTTTTAATATTTCTAGAAGCACACTTTTAATTAATTATTTATGTATGTCCACGCAAAAAATCAAATGTGAATGCGATATTCACACGCCACCCGTTGAACCGGATTAATGTCCAGTCTAGTATGGGGGAAAGCACAACAAGATGAAGCGACAGTACTTCACAATGTGTGTAATTACCTTGTAGCCGTGTTTGCATATTAAATTGTTAGATTAGTAATTGCTTTGAAGGTTTAACGTTATGTAATTGAATGAATTTATTATCCGCTTTATGGTAAATTGAAAAATACTAGCACACGTTTTACACTTAGTACATAATGCTCAAATACAATTTTTTTATTATAACAATCATTAGTAAAAGTATATTACGCATGTATTCGGTTTATATAGCTAAATAGTGCTAGTTACACGCGGTACGTTTATACGTGGCAGGGCCATACTGCAGCTACTATTAATATACAGTTAAAAGAGCTATCGCCACAGATTGCAGAGTTCAGACTAAAAATCTAATTTAGCCACGATCATTTATTCCGAAATGGTCCCATTTAAATTTCGTAGAGATCTGATGATGAGTTTCGGAGGCAGACAACGTAACTCTTCAATAAATGCCAGCAAATCAACCACGATTGCTGCTATGGCATATTTATGCATTGTTTACGCTATCACACAACATAACATCTGTACCCTCTAAAGGGGTACACAGATGTATATTGTATACCACGGATTTCCAATCAAATCCAATTCAAAAAAATTGTCAAATCTAAAAATTTGTTTCAGAATACACCAGTGGCTCCAAATTGTTGGTCGACAAGATGTAATTGGGATATTAGATGAAGCTAATGCTAGAGGAAATCATAGAATTATTGAGCGTCACTTCGATATAGATTGTATAAAATTTTCAAAATACAGAACTGTAAAACATTTAACTGAATACGCATACGCTGAATCTACCATCTTTTGACGACGGTGCATGTACTAGTACATCGCAATGTGGGGTAATAAGCGTAATTAATAATCTGAATAATTATGAAAATATTGTACATACTCGTAGTAAAACTTACGGATGTGACAGCAGATCCTCACAAACTGCCCTTCATCTATCAGCAAATACCCCGAGAAAGAGAAGATTAATTTCAGATCTTAGAGAAGCCAAAAAGGCGAATAACTTTGATTGGAATAGTGTCACAAAAGAAGATTTTTTAAAATTGTGTGATAAGTTTTTGTGTACAAACATCATGAGTCAATTAATAAAATGGCAAATTGATTTAAGAATGGGATATAGTGGTAACCGTTACAATCCTGCCTTTAAGTTCTTTGCACTCAATTTATATTATTCAGGTCCAGTTGCCTACAAATTTCTTACAAGCACATTGTGTTTACCTTCTTCGAAAACGTTAAAAATGGTTATGCCCAGGTACAAAAACAGAAAATAAATTACTTAATTTTTTAATTTTTAGTTAAAATTAAACGCGATAAAATCCGTAAAAATAATTTTATTCAATGTGTAGTGTTCGCGTAAATATAAGAAATCATTAGATTACTTAATGCTTTAAAAATTAAAATAATTAAGATGAGTCCAGAAGAAAAAATAAGTAGTGTTTGTGTCGACTGTATGTCTCTAAAAGCAAATCTGTTTTATGATATCTCAAATGACAGGGTTATTGGATTTCATGATGTACGAGGTACACAAAAAGCAGAACTGGCTAAGTACGTAATCGTAATAATGGCACGTGACATAATACACAACTGGAAGCAGCCCGTTGCCTATTCCTTTCTTGCTCAGTGCAAAAATTATCCAGAGGTTAATGATTGGATTGACAAAATTATATCGGCTTTATTGAACTTTGATCTTGACATCCGAGTATTTGTCTCACACAAGGGCTCAGATTTTGTGAGCGCTTCAAAGTGTCGTTCCATAAATAAGGACAAAACTTATTTTGAAGTAAATGGGCACAAAATCTATTACATATTCGACGTTCTCCACCTTATAAAATGTGTACGGAATAACCTAAAAAGTCCAAGCAATCCATCGACTTCCTGCATGACTAACCAGGTCATCACTTCACCGAGAGTGGAGCCGCCCCACAATTCGCCCACCGGTACGAGGCTACCACTCGAGAACCTTGCTTTCCAATGCCACTTCAGCTCAGTAATCCGTTGGGCTTTGGTGGTTACTATGGTTCTACTACGCATATCTCCATTTCCATAGCTCGCTGAGCAACCTTGAACTTCTTCAAACAGTTGTGAAGGACCACGTCTCAGATCCATAAGTCATCAATGGCAACACGTACTGGTTGTACAACCTCGGTTTCAAGTTTTGAGGTATACCTGACGATAAAATGTGTTGTAATCTGTCTTCGAGATTAAATTTGGCTGGGCAGCAGTTGAATCTTGAATTGACCACTCGGTCTAAGTTGAACGTACATAGTCGTAATATTTATCCCAGGTAAGCATACTCGTCAACAACTTCGAGCTTAGTTATTAGTGCTCCCAACTATTACCGGCATAGGTGTGACATGGACGTTACACATGACTTTTATTTTGTCCATGTTTATCTTAAGACCTATCCGGTGGGAGGCACTATTAAGGTTATTGAGCATAGCGCTTAGGTCCTCTAGCGATTCTGCCATAAGGACTACATTGTCGGCAAATCGAAGGTGAGTGATGCACTCGCCATTGTTATTAATACCGTATCCTCTCCAGTCCAGTAGCTTGAAAACGTCTTCCAATGCAGCGATGAAGAGTTTCGAGGATATAACGTCACCCTGTCTTACACCTCTCTGCAAGGTCTCGTACTCTGGTTCTGTACTCGGATAGTCATCGTAGCTATACAGTACAAACACTTCAGGACTTCAATACACCGACATTACACTGAGCACCGCTGAAGTGACAGTAGCACCGTCGAATCAAATTTCAATTATCAAATTTCGACGGAATCAAAGGCTTTCTTATAGTTCCCATACGCAAGATAAAGTGGCAGATTGTCCAATTTACCGAAGGGTATGTGATCTTTGGTGCTAAAGCCTTTTCGGAAACTGGCTTGCTTGGGAAGCTGGAAGTTGTCGAGTCTGTGTGTGAGCCGCTTCGTAATGGCTCTCGAAATCAGCAAGTAGACGCGGCTTAAAAGAAAAATCAGTCTCTAGTTCTTCAAGAGAACGATGTCGTCTTTCTTAAAGAACAAGACCACCGCACTTATGCTTCACGCCTCCGAAGTAGTGCCATCATGGAGGATGGAATTAAGAATCTTCTGAAGAACTTCAAGCACCGGCTTTCTATCCGCTTTCAGAAGCTCCGCTGTAATTCCATCCTCGCCTGGGGACATGCCGTTTAAAGCTGCTGGAGAGCCATTCTAATTTCGCTCAGACTAACGTCCGGGATGTCATCGAAATAGTGTCAGATAAGACTTGATCTTGGATCGTTGTCCACACTTGCGCGTGTCTCCAACGATGACGTGTACAGCTGCCCATAGAACCTCTCAATCCCACTCAAAATCTCAGGTATCCCGAAAACGATGTTGCCACATTCGGTCTTCAGCTTCGACAGTTGGCGACCAGGAACAGACTCAGAATAGCGCCATTTTACGATGAATCTGAGAAGCTCCAATGAAGTCCAACGGTACTACGGGAATATGCGACGGTTAGCAACAAACACAGTCAAACAAATCACTGATTGACTGTTTGTTGCTACGGGCGCTACCTTCTTGGATCGTGTTACTTACTCGACCAAGCGCTACTTAAGCTGAACTCATGTATTAAGGACATTAAATTATGTTCGAAAGTCAATAAAATGAATTTGCGATACATATTAAGATATAATATTTGTGTATGCAGGTAGATACTATATTAGGTATCTAGCTATTTATTTATTGGTATGTCTTTGCGGAGTAATTCTTCTGTAAGTATTCTCTGGCTGTGTGGGTGAGTTGTCGTTGTCACCCCTTGGTGCTTGGCACCCGGGGCGGACCGCCACCCCCTTTATGCCGCCACTGGAGTGGGCGACAACTAAAACCATGAATTTTATTGATGGGTTTCAAATCTTCATCAAATTTGTTTACAGCTCTTCGTCGATTTAAAGTCACAAGGATTAAAGTTTTTGTACACTAGACGTTTAAATCAAGACTATTGGGAATTTTTTTGGGAAAGTGCGGCAGGCAGGTTGAAACTGTTAAGAGCCGACTTGTCGACAAACCAGTAATGCTTTTAAAAAAATGTTTGTAAGCAACATTTTAAAAAAAACACAGGGTACTAATTGTGAATAAGATTATGATAGTTTACTCATGAAAGTCGAGGACTGCGGCACACTTTATGAAGCTTGTTTTCGAATGGAATAAAACGAAAATGTTCCTATCCTTACTGTGGAGACTAACGACTATAAATTCGATTTACTAGAAAGAAATGCTGTTGTTTATGTTGCCGGGTATTTGTATAGGAAATGCCTGGATCGACACAACTGCGAAAAATCGAAATCATGTGTCAATAGATCGGAAAAGGCCATAAATATGAGCAGAGAATCAATATTCACTCATTATAAAGATTTTAACGTCGGTAATGTACATACTGGGTTCCTTAAAATACCAATGTTAATCTTATTGATTTATTGGAAAGAAAATACCAAGAATATTTTAAACATGAGCCAAAAATACAAAAAATTGGAAATGAAATATTAAAAAAAACTTGAAAATTTAGGGTTTGAGATGCCATGCGATTATTTCCCGGTCGAATATTTAAAGAAACTCTATATTAGATTCAGGTTTTACCACACGATTAAGAGAAATAATAAAAATCTTTAAAAATAAAACACCACAAAATTGTTTAGGGTCAGTCATTTGTAATGGGATAGTATTGTTTGCTATGGGATAGTTTGTTTGCTGATGATACATCGGTATTGTTTAAAATTAATCGATACGAAACAGCTCTTGATTTCGAACAATAAATAGATATTATATTGTTACATTATGTAATATAAGTTATAATTAATACGCATATTGTTTTATACACTATATAATATTTTAATTTTTTCCTTATTGTTTAAAATAATTAATCGATACGAAACAGCTCTTGACTTCGAACAATTAATAGATATGTTATTACATTAATGTAAGTTATAATTAATACACATGTCGTTTTATACTATATAATATTTTTATTTTTTCCTTCAAATTTTCACATGCATCATGTGACAACCCTATTTACATTTTCGACGTTGTTAGGAAGCTTCCCCTCTGGCCCTTACTCTTTACTCTGTGGCTGAACTGAGTAAGTGATGCAAATATGAGTCACTGTTAGTTGACTACATATTTGTGCCATTAGCTGTAGAGACTATTGGTCCGTGGGGTCCACGTGCGGTGAAGTTCCTAAAGGAACTCTACACCCGACTGGTCAAACTGCTGGTGATAAGAAGGCTGGTTCTTTTCTCGCTCAAAGGCTAAGTATAGCCATTCAGCGAGGAAACGCAGCCAGCGTTCTTGACATGATACAACGGGGAGTAGGACTGTATGATCAAGTTATTAGTTTTCGTTTTTTTTACTATAGTGTTTTATCAATAATAATTCAATACTGTAGCACTAACAACTGTATTAAAAAGAATGGCTACTTCAAAATGAGCTTGTAAATGTGTTAAAATCAAAGCATGTACAGATTTTACATCCATACATTTAAATAAAATTAAAGTGTAATATCGTAATAAATGCCTTTTAATTTGTAATATCGAAATTATTTGAGCTGAGGGAGTGCTATAAAGACACGAATAATTATTTTTTAGGGTTCCGAATATTACACAACAAGGAACCCTTATAGTTTCGCCATGTCCGTCCGTCCGTCCGTCCATCCGCGGTTTTGCTCAGAGACCCTAGGTACTACAAATCTGTAATTTGGCATAGTTATAGATATTGATCATGCCTAGAAAACTGGGAAATAAAATATTAAAAAGCATTTTTATTTTTCCATACATGTAAATGGAGGATGATTTTTTTTACCCATCTATTCCATCATGTGGGGTATCGTTAGATAGGTCTTTCAAAAACACTGGGGATGTGGAACAACACCTTTTCGATTCAGGTGTCCGTTTGCGAAATATTTAGCTTTGAAGCGGTATTTTTCATTAGATTCATGTATATATATATATATATATATATATATATATATATATATATATATATATATATATATAATTCATTAATTTAAAAGGGAAACTATCACAGCTTAGTAGAATTTATAAGTTAACGAGTAATAGTCGACCAATTTATATTATTATGTTTTATTTCGTAGTTATTGTAGGTCTCATTCAAAGTATTCATACAATCATATAGTCTAGCCTAGCCATATCAATCTCCGGTGTTGCCTGCCGATCGAGTTCCGGCATATTTACACATAAACTTGCGGCACAATATAAATAATTCACTAAGTAGAATAAGCACTTGAGTATTTTATTTTGACGGGTTGAGTTCCACAAAACTAAACATCCGTTCAGTTGTTATAATCCTAAATAATTACAAGTGAAGACTGACGGAAGAAATATACAAACATCCTATTTATTTAAATACTTATAATGTTATTTCTTATACACTGATGACGTGACTGGTGATTATTAAAATAAAATTAATTCAAGTATCAAGGAATATGCACTCCCTTATTTTAACATTCGATTACGTTAAAATATAAAATAAAAGTGAAAAATCAGTAGGTTAAGTTAGGTTAATCTAAACATTAATTCAACAGCAGTCCAAAATAGTGACTATGATCGTTTAAAATGCAAAAGGACATTTGAAATTCACATAGTGTTCATAAATTGTCGTATGTAACGTAAAAAAGGGGTAGAAGAAAACGTACATACCAGCCATCTTGCGCAGATCGTCGCTCCATCTGGTTAGGGGGCCTCCCACACTACATTTGCCTAGACCTGTCTCCACTCCATAACACGTCTACTCCACCGGTTGTCACTTCTGCGACATTCTTACCTTGGCATGCGATAATAAAATAAAATACTGTATACTACTTAAAATAACACTTTCAAGTTATTTCGTCACTAATTGAAAATTATAAGCAAATTATCCAATGAAATTCAAGTACAATTAAACTGATTAAAAATACTCAAATAGGTTCAAAGAAAAATTTAATTATTATGCTGGTATTATGCTTGCTATAATTGTATGTACATAAATTATTAATTATGATTGTATGGTTTTCACATCTTTTATACGTATGAATAACTCTATTATACGATAAATTTAGTGATTGCATTTCAGTATGAATACATTTTTTTGTCCAAGTTAAATATCTGCAGTAAAATTTACATTTACTTTGTTACAATTCCAAGTTATATGTAAATTTTCATTCAATTGTAATCAATCGAATATATTAAATATATATATACTGAAATGTAATCACTAAATTTATCGTATAATAGAGTTACTCATACGTATAAAAGATGTGAAAACCATACAATCATAATTAATAATTTATGTACATACAATTATAGCAAGCATAATACCAGCATAATAATTAAATTTTTCTTTGAACCTATTTGAGTATTTTTAATCAGTTTAATTGTACTTGAATTTCATCGGATAATTTGTTGTATTTTATTTTATCATCGCATGCCAAGGTAAGAAGTGACAACCGGTGGAGTAGACGTGTTATGGAGTGGAGACAGGTCTAGGCAAATGTAGTGTGGGAGGCCCCCTAACCAGATGAAGCGACGATCTGCGCAAGGTGGCTGGTAGAGACTGGATGCGTGTAGCCGAAGATCGGGCTAAGTGGGGCGCCTTGGGAGAGGCCTATGTCCAGCAGTGGACTGCCGCAGGCTGATGATGATGATGAAGGTAAGAACAACAAAACATGGTAGTTCCACTTTATTTATCATGTTATGTACAATTTCATGTTATGGTTTTTGCAAATAAATTTTCCATTTCTACTTCTGTTTTTTTTTCATATAATCTCTGAAGATTTAGTAAGTTTCTAAACAGTCACATTACGAACTGAGTCACGTTCAGCTGTATGAAAAATGTATCAACGTTTTCTTCTACCCCTTTTTTACGTGACATACGACAATTTATGAACACTATGTGAATTTCAAATGTCCTTTTGCATTTTAAACGATCATAGTCACTATTTTGGACTGCTGTTGAATTAATGTTTAGATTAACCTAACTTAACCTACTGATTTTTCACTTTTCTACACTAATATTATAAAGAGGAAAACTTTGTTTGTTTGTTTGTTTGTTTGTTTGATTGTAATGAATAGGCTCATAAACTACTGGACCGATTTTAAAAATTCTTTCACCATTCGAAAGCTACATTATCCACGAGTAATATAGGCTATATTTAATTTTGAACAAAAATAGGGTTCCGTAAGATATTAGGGTTTTTCGGACACAAGGTGTAAAAAATCAACCAAAAAGTTACTTATTTTGCGTACCCTGCCTAAACTATTAAAGATAGAACCATAAAATGTTCTAAGTAATTGTAGATCTTATAAATATCTACAAAAAAGTCCGCGACACACTATACCTATCTATGTCGAGTGAGGCACAATAACCATTTTTTATTGAAAATCTTGATTTTTTTATGACTACATTTAAACGCGTTTATTTTACTCTAAATTATTTCATCACTAAGTACAGTTAATGTAGATAATATTTGGTCTTTGAATGATTAAAATTGACGTTTGGTTTTGAAGTTATATGAAATTAAAATATTACGATTTCTGCTGCACGGCCCGTTGCGAAGTAGGCGTTACCAAGGCCCGGTGAGCGTGGAGGGGAGTTTAGATCTATGAGTAAGGTACCCGCGCGGCTCAGTCGCGCGGTCGGCCTCACGCAGCGGTCGTGCGTGAAGTCTTATAATTTTCGCACGATTTTTTTAGGTTTCGTTCCTTAAACCACACCTACGCAAAAGTTCTTCTCAGAGCTAAACAACAGTTCTTCTTAGAGCTAAACAACAGTTCTTTTCAGGGCTAACCAACAGTTCTTTTCAGGGCTTACCAACAGTTCTTTTCAGGGCTAACCAACAATTCTTTTCAGGGCTTACCAACAGTTCTTTTCAGGGCTAACCAACAGTTCTTTTAGAGCTAGAATATTACACGCTAATAACATTATCTTAAACATTTGAAAATGCCTAAGAGAGCCAGGTCTCAACTTTCTAAACATAGTTCTCAAGCACGGGCAGCAAAATACGTCGTATGGGAGAATCTTCACCTGAACGTTCACAACGCCTTGCTGAACAAAATCAGAGAAACTCTCAGGTACGCGCACGAGAGTCGAGTGTCGAACGTTCACAACGCCTTGCAAAACAAAATCTGAGAACCTCTGAGTTACGTGCACGAGAGTCGAGGCTGGAGCGTTCCCAAGTCTTCATGAACAAAACAAGAACCTCTGACTTACGCGAACGAGAGTCGAGTGTCGAGCGTTCGCAACGCCTTGCCGTACAAAGCTTGAGAACCTCTGAGCTACGCGCTCAAGAGTCGAGGCTGGAGCGTTCCCAACGTCTTCATGAACAAAATGTAAGGACCTCTGACTTACGCGAACGAGAGTCGAGTGTCGAGCGTTCGCAACGCCTTGCCGTACAAAGCTTGAGAACCTCTGAGCTACGCGCTCAAGAGTCGAGGCTGGAGCGTTCCCAACGTCTTCATGAACAAAATGTAAGGACCTCTGACTTACGCGAACGAGAGTCGAGTGTCGAGCGTTTGCAGCGACTTAGAGCTCAGGCAGAGAGACAGCAGTTGTCCACAAATAGAGTTCGCAATCGAATTTTAGCTAACAGCAACAGACTGGCTTTCAGATATGATCCGCAGTTTGATTATGCACAACAAGCGTCCATCCAAATCGGAGTCATGAATAAGATCTGCTCTAACTGCTCTGCCAAGAAATGGGCGGACGAACCTAATGGTATGTGCTGTGCTTCAGATAAAGTTTGTCTTCCTTACCTGCAGGAGCCGCCACAACCAATAAAAATCTTTTGACTAATAACCATCCATTATCTGGTCATTTTTAACAAACATACGTAAATACAATAGTCTTTTTCAAATTACTTCTGTTTGGCGCAAAAGAAATCAGGAAGGAAATTTTATGCCCACTTTTAAAATTGAAGGACAAGTGTATCATCTAATTGGTAGCCTTTACCACCATCAGGCCAAAACCCACAGTTCTTGCAAATATATTTTATTTCGGATGCAGACCAGTTATCGTTGCGATCAAGCATCGCACCAACCTTAAAATGGATTTAATTCACGAATTACAGACCGCTTTAAATAATCATAACGTGTACATACGAAGTTTTAAACAAAACTTAGAACTTAACTCCTCAGATAATTTAAAGTTAATTATTCATTCAGATCGCACTCCACAGACAGCACCCAGAGGCAGATATAATGCTCCTACTGTAAACGAGGTAGCTGTTCTCTTGGTCGATGAAGACAAAGGTCCCAGGGATATAGTCTTACACGGTAGAGACGGGCAGCTCAAAAGAGTTTCTGAGCTACATCGGTCCTATGATCCACTACAGTATCCTATAATGTTTGTGACAGGAGAA
This sequence comes from Parnassius orleans, assembly GCA_029286625.1. NCBI lineage: Eukaryota > Metazoa > Arthropoda > Insecta > Lepidoptera > Papilionidae > Parnassius > Parnassius orleans. The sequence goes on along the minus strand of JAGSMP010002651.1, from coordinate 6,980 downwards.
GACAGTTATTATTTGACTATCCCTCAGCAGGGTTCTGCGCGTAATAAAACTGTTTCGTGTATGCAATTTTATGCATTTAGATGAATGATAATGAGAACTAACTCTTTTAATCTGTTACATTATTACAGAGACTTATTTAGTCAATATTGTGTTGACATGATGGCGAAAATGATATCGGAAAGATTAAATTATATTTGTAGGAATCAACAAAGACTGAGGGCTGATGACTACATTCATCTCAGAGATGCCTTAAATCATGACGCAAATGTTGACCCATCAAATATCGGTCAACATGTCATATTGCCATCGTCATTTACGGGTTCTCCGCGTTTCATGCACGAGAAAACGCAGGACGCGATGACGTACGTTCGAAATTATGGTAGACCTGACTTATTTGTCACTTTTACATGTAACCTCGAATGGCCTGAAATAAAAGCCGAGCTGTTACCAGGACAACGGTCTTTCGACCGTCATGACATAATTTCACGTGTATTTCATTTAAAGATGAAGAAATTCATCAAATTATTTGTCAAAGAACAGATATTCGGTAAAGTAAAATGTTTATGGCAAGTGTGGAGGCAAAGCGCGGTTTACCTCATTGTCATTTGCTGTTCTGGCTAGAAACTAAAATACAACCAGATGAGATCGACAGTGTCATAGTTGTGGAGCTACCCGATCAACAAATTGATCCGGTACTACACGACATTATAACTAAAAATATGGTACATGGACCCTGCGGAGAACATAATTTAGCTGCACCATGCATGAAGAACGGTGTCTGCACAAAAATACCTCGCTGTTTCATGAACGATACCCAGACCGGAGAGGATGGGTATCCAGTTTATCGTAGGCGCGATACAGGAAATGGCGGTCGGAGCACTACGCTACAAATCAGGGCAACATGGTGACGATAGATAATAGGTGGATTGTTCCATACTCCCGCTACTATGTAAGACTTTAACGCTCATATAAACGTGGAGTATTGCCACTCTGTCCAAGCCATTAAATATATATGTAAGTATAAATAAAGGTTCAGATCAGGCAACTTTTAGCCTTAGAAACCCACACGATGAGGTCGAAAACTATTTTAATGGCAGGTACATAAGCACATCTGAAGCTGTCTGGCGCTTATTTGAATTTCCCATTCACGAGCGGCATCCTATCAGTATTTGGCCGTTCATCTAGAGAACGGTCAAGGGTGTATTTTACACCAGGGACAGCTCATCAAGTTGTCCAAAACCCACGCAATACCACATTACTGGCATTTTTGCCTTCTGTAATGAAGATGAATTCATGAAAACTTCTGTATCATGAAGTCCCGCAATACTATACATGGGCAAATAATACATTCACTAGAAGGAAGCGTGGTGAAGATGTAGTTGGACATCCGGGGATAAAAAGATGCCGCTTTAGGTAGAGTCTACGGGATACATCCATCCCAATCAGAGTGTTTTTATCTTAGGATTCTACTGCACCACGTACGCGGTCCGACCTCATTTGCATACCTGTAAACGGTATTGTCAAAGAGACGTATCAAGCAGCTTGCCGTGACCGAGGTTTACTTGAAAACGATGATCATTGGGGTAACACTTTAAGCGAAGCTTCGTTATCACATTGTCCAAAAAACTAAGGAGTTGTTCGTAGTCATACTTTTATTTTGTCAACCATCGGAACCATTGAAGTTATGGGATACTTTCAAAGATCAGTTCTGTGAAGATATTAGACATCGTATAAGACAACAAAATCAGGATAACACTTCACCCTTCACTGAAGTCATTTATAATGAAGTATTAATTGAAATAGAAAACAAACTTCTAGAACTAAACGACAAAAATTTAAGTGATTTTGGATTACCTTCTCCTGTTCGTACCCAGAATAATACTATTGACACAATGGTACAACAGTATAACAGCAATGATCTAACAGCGTTTGTTAATGACAATGTGCCAAAATTAGTACCAGATCAAAGACATGCTTATGAGACTATTGTGGACAGCGTGAACAATAACATGGGAGATTATTTTTTGGACGCACCAGGAGGCACCGGAAATTCTCGCAAATTTGATACTTGCTAAGATACGGCAATCAGGGAAGATAGCGATTGCAGTTGTTTCGTCAGGAATTGCTGCAACTCTCTTGAACGAAGGAAAACTGCTCACTCTACGTTTAAACTCCCGCTATCCGTATCTTTAGATCAACGGTCTACGTGCTCTATTCGGAAAATGGGCCTCTTGGTAAGTTGCTGCAAGACGCGTCGTTGGTAATATGGGATGAATGCACCATGAGTCATAGAGCTCATGTGGAGGCCGTGGACCGTACTTTAAAAGACCTCCGAAGCTCTGCTAATGTCATGGGTGGTATCACTTTTGTATTTGCTGGAGATTTTGACAAACGCTTCCTGTCGTCAACAGAGGTACGCGAGCAGATATTATGAAGGCATGTTTAAAATCGTCTCACCTTTGGACATCTGTTCAACATTTGAATTTGCGTACTAATATGAGAGCTCATCTACATGGAAATACGCATAGCAATTTTCCACAACAGCTGCTGAAACTGGGAGAAGGAATTTTTCCATCTTTAAATTTGGGCACTGATTATGCGGTTACTTTGGATGAGTCTCTAGGGCAAATAGTCTATAATTTAGATAGTCTAATAGATGCTATATATCCTGACATCGAAAACTTACATCAAAATGATTTTCGTTGGCTGTGTTGTCAAATAGTTTCTCCAGGAATGAAACAGTCAACGAAATAAACAATTTAATTATGCAGAAAGTACCGGGTGAAGTTAAGTGCTATAAATCCATAGACACCGTCACTAATATCGAGGACGCAGCACTACCCCAGGAATTTTTAAATTCTCTGAACCCCGCTGAGCTTCCACCTCATGAACTGTCGTTAAAAGTTGGCACGCCGATAATGCTTCTCAGAAATTTAAGACCCCAACATGTGTAATGGCACGAGACTTTATAAAGGAGCTAAAAGATAATTTAATAGTTGCGAAGATTTTCACCGGCCCTGCAGCTGGTGAATTAGCTCATATACCAAGAATACCCATGATCCCTACTGATTTGCCTATACCTTCAAAAGGCTCCAATTTCCAGTAAAAATTTCTTTCGCACCACGATAAACAAATCCCAGGCCAAACATTCAAATTAGTAGGAATTGATTTACGAAAAGAAAATGTTATGCATGGGCAACTTTACGTTGCCCTATCACGGGTCGGGGCCCTGACCATCAGTATATTTTGTTACCAGAAAATAATATAACGTCAAATGTTGTGTATAGAGAAGCTCTACAATAATAGCTTAAGTTTTCTATCCTAAAACAACAGGTTGCACTCCGGGACTTAACAAATAACATCCACAGAAAGAAAATCTGTTCAGCCTGCGGATAGTGACTGCTTCGTCGATGTTAGTGTCGGTGTCTGTGAATTGACCTGGGAATCATTTTGTTTGCTGACCGTGTCTTTCCTGGGTAGGCTTTTTGCAGCGGTAACCGACATCCACGCGGGCGGAGCCGCGGGCGACCGCTAGTATTTTATATTTTAACGTAATGGAATGTTAAAATAAGGGAGTGCATATTTCTTGATACTTGAATTAATTTTATTTTAATAATCACCAGTCACGTCATCAGTGTATAAGAAATAACATTATAAGTATTTACATAAATACGATGTTTGTATATTTCTTCCGTCAGTCTTCACTTGTAATTATTTAGGATTATAACATCTGAGCGGATGTTTAGTTTTGTGGAACTCAACCCGTTAAATAAAATACTGAAGTGTTTATTCTACTTATTGAATTATTTTTATTGTGCCGCAAGATTATGTGTAAATATGCCGGAACTCGATCGGCAGGCAACACCGGAGGTAGGTCTGTATATATAATGTAAGAAAAAAAGAAAGAAAAAAAGCTAATTTTAATCTTTATGATACATAAATTCTTTCGTGTTATATTATTACGCTAAATATCGCTACAACTAAAAACTAATTTGAATAAAATATTAAAAGCATTATTTAAATTTTAATAATTTAATTTAAATACTATTTACTTATCATAAAATATTTATTACAATTAAATAAATGATCAAACAGTCCGTCTCCCCGCGGTATAGTGCCAAGTATAGTGGTTGTGTTTACTCGCCGAATGAAACAGAAACAGAAACAGAAACTTTTTATTCAATATAGATTATAAATAATACTTATTGAAAGTCACTTTTGTCTAATTACCACTGGTCTGAAAACCTCTGTCCTGGGAAGAACCAGCAAGAAACCCAGCGGGACTTTTTTTAAATAACAGCTACAATCATGTATATTACACAATTAACCACACAAAACAAATTAGAAACAGCCTGGCAGCGAACACCTCATTCCCAGGGTTATTATCATCCATAAATTTTAACATTATAATAACCCTTTTATACAAACTATGTTTAATAAAGTTTTGAATTTTGAGCAGGTCAAATTTTGTATATTTTCTGGGATTTTGTTGTAAAAGCGTATACATCGCCCTAAGAATGAATTACTGACTCGGTGGAGTCGAGTAACTGGTACTACTAGCTTGTGTTTGTTCCTAGTATTTACAGAATGAACATCACTTATTTTTGTATAACTACTTTTATTTTGTGTACGTACATTACATTTTCATAAATGTATTGAGAGGCCAAAGTTAATATATTAATTTCTTAAATTTTGTCTGAGCGACTCTTTAGGTTTTAAATCATAGATTGCTCTTATAGCCCGCTTCTGTAAAACAAATATAATTTCAGTGTCAGTTGCGTGTCCCCATAGCAAAATACCATACGACATTATGCTGGAAACAGCCAGTAAACAAGTCTAGCTGTTTCCACACTGGTAAGATTTCTAATCTTTTACAGCATATGCTGCAGAACTAAGTCTGCTTGCTAACTTTGATATATGGGGCTCCATTGAAGCTTCGCGTCTAGTGTTATTCCAAGAAATGGTGGTATCGACAAGACTCAGTTCCTCCCATTTAAAATACATTAGTATTTAATTGTCTGACATTTGGAGTCATGAACTCATACTCTGTTTTAGTGCTATTTAAATGCAAGTTATTAACATTAAACCAATTTACTAATTTAGATATAGCATTATTTACTTCGTCATATTTTAATAATTGTCGTTTTAATTTGAAAATTAATGAAGTGTCATCAGCAAATAATACTATATTATGGTTATCCCTACTATGTAAGGCAAGTCATTAATATATACAAGAAACAGAAAGGGGCCGAGAATTGAGCCTTGAGGCACGCCCATTTGTACTATCGACCCGGAAGAGCCTATACTATTAATGACAACTTTTTGAGTTCTGTTACTTAAATATGAAACAATTAATTTAAGAGCATTACTTACACCGTAGTGCTGTAGTTTCTGATTAATGTTTCATGGTGAACACAATCGAAGGCTTTGGATAGGTCACAGAATATACCAAAGCATCCTGTGAATTCTCCCATGCATTGAAAATATATTTAATCAGCTCAACACCAGCATCAGTTGTCGAGCGACCCTTGTGAAACCGAATTGATTTTTATGAAGTAAATTATTAACATTAAAAATTAACATTTGATCAAGAATAATTTTTCAAAAATTTTACTTAGTGTAGGCAGTACAGAAATGGGTCTAAAATTGGCGGGGTCTAATGTACTACCAGATTTAAATAAAGGTATTATTTACTATGCTTCATCAAATCAGGAAACACACCATATTCGATACTAGTATTAAAAATAATAGCTAGTTGAGGCGCGATTATATCGATTATAGACGCAATAACTTTAACGGAAATGCCCCACAGATCCGCAGTTTTCTTGACATCAATAGTTTTAAAATATTTTACTATATCTTTTGATGATATTTTTATGAAATGTAAAATTCTTTGTACACGCATTTACATTTTGTTTACAATGATTCGGCGACGGCAGGAGAAGAATTCAGTGACATAGTGGTTAAGATCGGAATATCCGTAAAATACTTCTCAAAACCATTGCAACATCCTGATCTGATTCCGTTAATTTGTTGTTAAAACTCAACCGGTATTTTGAATTGCGAGAGTTGACCTACCAGTTTCACTATTAATTATACTCCACGTCATTTTAATTTTATTAGAAGTTGTCTTAATTTTGTTGCTCAAATGCAAAGACTTGGCTTTGGAGCACACTCCTTTAAATATTTTTGAATATTTTTTAACATATTCCCTAAATTCGACGCTAGGGTTATATGACCTTTCATGGACTCCTACTGTCGCCTATTCATTGAAAGCCTTCCGACTGTTCAAGGAGAACGTTTTAGAAGTAAAAATATTATCAAATTCATTGCAAATAAGTTTAAACACTGTTCCATACAAAAAATTAGGATCATTTTGGTATGAAAGTGATGGAAGTTTCTTCACTATGTTACTTCTAAACTTCTCCAAGCGACGTGCATTTACAGGAACAAACACAATTTTCTCATCTACTTGCTTTTTGTGAACATAAGGTAACGAAACTAACTGTCCACAGTGATCAGAACTCAATTTTTGAATTATACATTTATGTAACAGCTTCTATACATGTTGCACTAGATTCAGCAATACGCGTTGACTCTAAAAATAAATTAAAAAGACCATATGATTTAAACAATGATCTAAATTTAATATTGGTGGAGGAAGCTTCAACCATTAATGTAAAATTTACTTTAAAAAAATAGTCCTGCTGGGTTTCTTGCTGGTTCAGGACAGAGGGTTTTTTTCGAACCAGTGGTAAAGTAAAAATGACTTTAATTAAAAGATAATAATTTTAATAAGAATTACATGTGATCTATATTGAATAAAAAAAAATATTCTATTCTATTCTATTCTATAAAAGCTCAGTTTTGAAAAATATTGCAACATAACGTATAAAAAATATTGCACTAGGTATCAAAAGTGATAAACAAATTCTTCTAGTGTAAGGAGATTTTCTCCTCTATTTATGACGGTGTTAAAA
>JAGSMP010002650.1:0-21092 GCA_029286625.1 Parnassius orleans | reverse complement strand
AATGATCTAAATTTAATATTGGTGGAGGAAGCTTCAACCATTAATGTAAAATTTACTTTAAAAAAATAGTCCCGCTGGGTTTCTTGCTGGTTCAGGACAGAGGGTTTTTTTTCGAACCAGTGGTAAAGTAAAAAATGACTTTAATTAAAAAGATAATAATTTTAATAAGAATTACACATGTGATCTATATTGAATAAAAAAAATATTCTATTCTATTCTATTCTATAAAAGCTCAGTTTTTGAATATTGCAACATAACGTATAAAAAATATTGCACTAGGTATCAAAAGTGATAAACAAATTCCTTCTAGTGTAAGGGAGATTTTTCTCCTCTATTTATGACGGTGTTAAAATTTGTTTAACACGTGTGTTTTTACAAATTTGCCTTTTTTATTTCTTTCGGGTAGTGACGCAATTCTCGATAGTGCCAAGTTATCATCACTGCTGTTCACCAATTGACGGCGGTTGGTGAGAGACTGCGTGACTTGCACGCTGGCATTTGCTGTTGCCACACATTGAGTCCCCACTGTACTTGTGTTAAGATTTACCAGCCTATCAAATCTCACATTGTTCATACACCTGAAAGAAAAAGCCAGATATATAAAGATATCTCAGATCAGCGAGTGTAGAGAACCGGAGACCCTTTTTACTGGAAACGAGGCATTCCATTTTAGTACTCAGGGGTGACAATGCATGTGCATATTGATTCTAAATCGAGGATTAATGTAGATGTCTATGGGCCACAGCGTCCACTTACCATTTCAATTTTCAATTTTCAATTTTCAATTTCATTTATTTGCATAACACAGGTATTAAAGGTGTTACAGAAAATTATAATATGTACACTGTATTATTACCTTATGAGGTGTGCAAATACAATATATGTTTTGTCTTAAAGACATACAAATATAATTGAGTGTTCTTTTGAAAAATCATGTCATAAGATAAAATAGAATAGAAATAATTGAAATTGGAATACTAATGAAAATTCTACATTTATAAAATTAAATTGATTACAATAACAAAAAATAATAATATTCAATAAAATGTAACTAGTCAAAATTGTCATTCAAGAACTCATCAATTTTATAGTAACATTTGTCTATTAATAAGTCATTCAGCACCTTTTTAAATTTAAATAAGGTCATATTTTTTATTGAATCAGGTAGTTTATTATAAATTTGTGGGGCAATACCAAAAAAACTTTTTTTCATTAATGATGTTTTACATTTTATGTTACATAACCTATTTATGTGGGTGCGTATTGGATTCTTTCTAATATCAGATATTTTTTGGAAAAGAAATGGATGCTTTTTTACAAAAATAGCTGTTTCCAGTATATACAATGACGGCAGTGTTAGGATTTTTAAGTCTTTAAAATAAGGAAAACAGCTATCTGTTATTTTGAGACCACACATTGATCTTACACATCGTTTTTGCATCTTAAATACAAGCTCCCTTTCAGAAGACTGTCCCCAGAAAATGATGCCATATCGCAAAACGGAAGCAACTAGTCCATGGTATGCTATCAAAAGAGCCTGGCTGTTAACCTTTTTTGAAAGTTGAGAAAGCGCATACGCGGATTTGCCGAGTCGTTTGCATAGATCCTCAACATGAGGCTTCCAAGTGAGTTGATTATCAATCACTATACCTAAGAACTTCGCCATATTTGCTTCTTCAATATTAAAGCCTTGGTAGGAAATGATAATGTTGGGGTTTTCACGGCGTTGATGAAAGTGCATAACTTTTGTTTTATTTAAATTTATTTTTAAATTATTATTATTAAGCCACTCTATAATTTCGCGTAAACAGGTATTTATATCACTTTCATAATTAATTTCATTTGCACACTTTATTATAGCTGTACTGTCATCTGCAAAGAGAACCATTTTGTGTGACGTTATTTTGGTAGATCGTTTATATATTAAAAAGAGTAGTGGCCCTAGTACGCTACCTTGTGGAACCCCGTATTTAATGTGCCTTGGTTTCGATAAATATGTAGTTTCTAATTTACTCTTTGGACATATTCTAGAAATTTCTGTGCATTGGATTCTATTACTTAGGTACGATTCTAAGAGCTGAAGAATGTTTCTCTTATACCATAACCATGTAATTTGTTTAGCAAGATCTTGTGGTCCACATAATCAAAAGCCTTCGTCATGTCAGTATAAATGGCACAGACTGGATTTCTCTTATCTACAGATGTCATAATATTAGCTAGTAAGTCATACAGTGCCACATTGATATTAGTATTTTTCGAACCCTTTTGCTCTTTACAAAATAATTTATACTTTTCGAAATAGGTATAAAGAGTTATAAATTACTTTTCAAAAACTTTGAGAATATAGGAATTTTGCTATAGGTCTGTAATTTTTAAATCTGTTTTGTCATCTTTTTATATAGGGTTTAATAACTTTTTTTCAATTTTTGGAAATACGCCATCAGTAATACTTAAGTTAATTATATGTGCTAATGGTGGGGCTATTACTTCCTTGGTGTATTTAATCACTTTTGTAGACAAGCCATCATATCCAACAGTGTTCGTGTTTTTTAGACCACAAATTATTTTTGTTATGTCATTAATTGATATAGGTTCCATAAATAGTGAATTCAATGTCAAATTTTTAAAACTAATACTATTCAATGTGATGTCAGAGTTTACATTATTTTCAATTTCATCAATAAAATAATTGTTAAATGCATTTGCAATCGCCATGGGGTGTGTAAAGATAAATTTTCTTTTTACATACATTATAGGCTCCTGTGGCAACACAATTTTGATTTGTTTATTATTTGCCAAGTAGCCTTAGATTTATTTTGAGAGGTTTTTATAAAATGGTTATTTCGCGCTTTTTGGGTTAGTTTGATAATTTTTCTATAGAGTTTGGTGTAGTTTTTAAAAACTATTTTATTCTTTGCGTCAGGATTTAATCTGTATGCCCAGAGTAAGTGCCTTTGTTTCTTACTGCATATTTTTATTCCGTGAGATAGCCATTTCGTTGCTTTTTTAGTCTTTATAGTTATAATTTTTTCCGGAAAACATAATCTATAAAACAGAGAAAAATCATTCATAAAATTGTCAAAAGCTTCGTTTGCATTATTGGCATTGTATACTTGTGTGAAAGATAAGCAGCTTAGATGAGTTTTAAAATTATTTAAATTTTCCATGGATATGTCCTGTTTTTTAGTTTTCCAAAATTTTAATTTCAAAGTTTTATTAATTGGCACTTGGAGTATTTGAGACGTATGATCCGAAAGAACCAGATCTACAACTTCTGCTTTGCATTCCCGGTAATTGTGTGCAAAATTGTCGATACAGGTGTGACTACTTAATCTAGTGGGTGTATAAAGTGCTAATTTTAAGTTGTATTGCATGAGAAAGTATTCAAACTCCAATGTAGTTTTGTTCCTTTTTAGTACATCAATATTAAAATCTCCACACAAGACGATATTTTTTTTATTTGAAGATACGCATAATGTTCTTAATATAATGTCTAATTTTTCATAAAATACTGCATAATTATGTTTAGGAATTCTATATATACAGATAATAATAATTTTGTGAGCTATTATTTCTACCGCACAGCATTCGAAAACACCTGAAACTGATTGCTTTGCTACATCTGATAACTCTCTATACTATAATCCTACTCTAACAAAATACATGTTCCTCCTCGCTTAGTATTTTCGAAAAGAAAGCAGCTGGAAATTTGATATGTGTAAATCCTCGTGACCCGTTTTAATAAAATGTTCTGTAACACAGATAACATCTATAATGATGCCCTTGTTAAATAGTTCTTCTAATTTTACAGTTAGTGTATCCGATTTACTCATTAGCCCTGCTATATTTTGATGAAGTATGTAGGTAGTTAAAGAAAAAATTGATAATTTTTTTGTTGTGAGTCAGTACGCAATATGTTTTGGTTTTGAAGAAAGCAGTCAGCTTCTGGGTACATAGTATTTAGGTTGCTTAGGTCAAGAATTAAATCTTGCAGATCTGATATAACAATTTTAACCCATAGTTATTTAAAGTTCCATAACGTTTGCTATACGTATTATGGTCATAAGGTAGATTAAGATTTGAGTCTAAGATATATGCATAATTATATGAACCAATATCCATGTAAAGCAGGTTATTAAAGGTTTCTATTCGGCTGTTAAACATTACGTTAGTATTTTCATATATTTAAAAGTTGGTAAACATATTATAAAATTTGTGTGATTTAAAGGTAATAATTTTTCTCTGATAAACATGACTAGTTCTATATAATTATGCGTTGTCCGAAAATCCTCTTCACCAATATAAACAACACAATAGTCAGATAACGTAAAGTTTTGTACTTTGCCTTCAATTTTATCTAAAATTTGCTTCAATCCACATTTAGGTTTACGATAGTGACAAATTTCATAATTACGTAGATTAGTTCTCTCAGCAATAGTGTATATTCTGTTAGATGTTTCACCGCTTATTAAACAAATTTTGTGTTTAGTGGACGGATGTTCTATTGTTGTGCCCTGTACATCATTAGTTGTGTTGGTCGAGCCTGTATTGCTGCTAGTGATTTTAGTTTTATAGTTAATCGTAGATAGAGCAGTCATTTTGATGATCTCAGTTGTTTGCGTTTGTTTTGTTTTTGTTTGTTTATTTTCATTTTCTTTGGTGTTGTCATTTTAATTTTTGGACTGTTGACTATTTTTTGTATATATTTTTCTTATTAAATTCTTCATTACTTTTCTTTAAATTACTGTTTTCTAATGATAAAAATTCAATTTCTTTATGTGCACTATTTAGTTGTGATGTTAGTCTTTCGATCTCCTTTTTTAATATTTTTATTTGATCTTCGTCTTCAGAAATATCTGGTAAACTACTTGCTGTACAATTTAAAGTTTGTGAAATAATATCGCTTTCATCGTCATTCGATTCCGATCGCGTTCGGGTGCGCCGGAACGTTATATTCTCCAAGAAATTCATTATGCGTATACAACTAAACTATTAAAAAGAATAAGGACTAGTGTGATACGAACCCAAGTCTATTTGCTTCTTAGGCGGGCAATCACACCGTTAGGCCAAACGGATTTATTTAAAAGAGATCAAATTGGCGCTTATTTTCTGGCCATAAGATGTGACGTGAGTTACTGTTTCATGTGAGTTACCGTACAGTCAATAGATGTCTCTGTACTCAATATTTATTAAGAAGATAAATATAAAAATTTCGCTCAGCAACACAGATTAGTGGTTGATAACAATACCGGAGATGTAGATTGGTTTTAAGGAGCTGACGCAAGATGGCGTTGCACACGCACCATTTCAAATAAAAAACGAATGTTTTTGTGAGCCAACTTTGAAATGCACTTAAATTATCTATAACTTATAGTTTTCTTTCTTTATATCGTCGTATCACACCTTTCTTCACTAAATAGTCGTGTGTATATTTTCAATAAGTTTTAATATCACACACAGAAATGTTTAGTCAAAAATTTTGTCCACTTTTAAAGTTATATTTGCCTAGTTCCAAGTAGAAAATATGTTATGACAACATTTTCACACACATTGCACTGTTTTCTTCACTTTTTGATAAATTTGAGTATATACAGTTCATTAAACTATTTAAAGGAATTTTAATACGGGAGCACAATGTTTACATGACAGCTGTCAATACAACCTTTTACCATCAGGTGGACTGTGTGCTCGTTTGTCACGCTTATTCTATAAAAAAAACACAGATTATAATATTTCATAAGAGAATCCCACCCCATATTATTACATGGGTGTTGTAAGATTCCATAGAGGAAAATGAATGACAAATGTTGGACTTTGAATAAAGAAATGTGTTGCTTAAACTAGTTTGTCTATTCTAATAATAATAATGTCCTCCAAACGGAATTTTGGTCACAGCGGCCAGTATTAACAGAGACTAGCTATCTATTATCTATGCCTGGTATGCAAACCCAGAACCTCATGATTAGCAGTCGCATTTACGACCACTATACCAACGATGCATTCATCAACAACCACTCTAATAGAATGTATTGTGGGCTACACTACTGTTACTTACTGTGATATCTTTATAATAAATTCTATCAACAGAAATATCTTCGTCTTTACAAAACTCATGTTCTGGGGTTTATTTTTTATAGCATAAGGTGACAAATGAGAACACAGTCCACCTGATGGTAAGTTTATGATATGTACCAGAGATCTACTTTTATCCTTGATTAAGAATCAAAATGTAGATGCATTGTCACCCTGAGGACAGATGGAATGCCTGTTTCAGTATAAAGGGTATCTTCTGGTACTCTACACTCACCACAGCAACAACATGCTGCTATTTTACACTGGTATTCTGTGAGTGTTGTCCTGCCGGTGGTTGAGTCGACCCATTCATGCTACAAGCATAATAAAGCTGCAGCGTGGCTCTACCATGTATTTACAGCAGATATAACATATGTAAAAAATTACAGCCTATTTACACATTAGCCATGTAATGGCAGTCTAAGAGTATCCACTACCCCATATCATCCCCTGTAATGTAAGAGGCGACAGAGAGAAATTTAAACAGGTAATGGGCAGCAGAATCTTCCTGACAACAACTCAAAATAATAAAAAAACTGCCGTTGACAACCCGCTTGCCGGGCGTGTCAACTGCGGCAAAATCCCCCTATGAGGCTACCTATGGGGGAGGCCTATGTTCAGCAGTGGACTTTTATATCCTGTAATGGAATGGAGCAGGGCACATTCTCATTTCAGAGAAGATTATGGAGCAACTAGTTCACCGAGTTGCTCCAGTGCATGTTGGAATCCACATGCTATTGCAATACTCTATTCTACGCACAGTTTCTCACAATTTTTCCTTAAATGCTAAACATGTAGTCAATCAGCACTTGAAATTGCAAAATCCAGAGTCGCTTGATTTGCGTGACAGAAAACGGTGAGCTCTTAGATATGTTTTTTTTAAATAGAATAAGGGTAACAAACGAGCACACAGTCTACTGGATGGTATTTGGATGCTGTGGCCTATAGACACCTACATCTATCCTCAACTAAGAATCAAAATGCATATGCATTGTCACCCTTGACGACTAAAATGACTTATTTCCAGTAATAAGGTTGTCCCAGTTCCCTACACTCACCATACGAAACACAGTAATATTAAACTAATATTTCACGCTAGTATTCTGTGAGAGCGTGGTCATTCCTGGATTGAGTTGACCTGTTATGCTACTACCATAGTCGCAGTGGCTCTCACGTAAAAAAATTGTATGTACAACTATGAATGGTTACAAAAGCAAAACTCACTGGGTGCAATATTGTGGAGGACAACATGCTCATGATGACGTTGACACTCCTTGCATGAGACAGAGAGGACTTTTGTCTTTTTCTTCTCATTGGTTACTGCAGGTACATATTTACTGCAATAATATAACAATTAAGTACTAAATAATATGTGCATACGTTATGATTGATGAGAGAGAGAGATCATATAATAAGCACACACATACATACATAATACATATACAGGGTTATTTTTCAAAGGGTAGCCAAATTTTAAAATTAAGTTCAAATATATAAATAATGATATACCGTTATTGCAGTTTTTGAAAATATGTAAATGAGGCTTCTACTTTTTGAAATTATCCCAAATTGAAAGTGATTCATGGGCAACATTTTTGCCTATTTATGAATGTATGCATGCACAGTAAAATCAGTTAAAATAATGCATTACCACGCATTTTGAACTTAATCTTTATGCTGCCGTGTCAGTCACTTTGCACGAGTACTGCATTTAAAGGATGACTGACGGCAGTATGTGTTAAAGATAAAAAGGACAGAATGTTTGAGATTTTTTAAATTAAATTTTCTTCACCATTTGCCTATATATTATATATACTTATTCTGTACCTTCTCTGCAAATTTCGCCAGTTATTGCTATAACCCTGTATATAAACTCATAATTTCAGTGCGAGCAGACTCTATTACTAATTGCACTGATTATTACTGACTAATAAAATAAATAAATATTTTTTTTTTTTGCTAATGCTACCCAATGAGTGATGTCACATTGTCGGTGGCAAGCTTGGCATTAACAGGTAGTATAACAAATTTCCAATTTTTCAAGTCATCTGCAAATGTGCTATTTTTTTTTATTGTAACATGCCAAGTCCTCAAACAACATCATTTTATTTATTTATTAATTTTATTACCGATAAGAACAACCCATTCTGTGATACATTTTTATATAATATGTTTTATAGGGCCAATAATAGTTATCCACTTAATGATTTTTATATTTATAACACCACATTGAATAAAACTACTTTTACGGATTCTATCACATTTTAATTAACTTATTTTATTAAATTCCTGACGTTTCGGGTGCTTTACAGCACCCATGGTCACCCATTGATGTCCCAATGTCAGAGTTAACCCGGAGTACCTTCAGCTTTTTAATTATTAATTTTGGTCCGATCTACGCAGAATGAACTAACTGTGTCTTGAAGTCTTGCAGTGGTATGCTTGGGTTTAGTTTTGTTAGCGTTGGTGTTTCACATCAGCTGTGTTCTTTTACGCGGGTTTTGATAGATCATTTTGTTTGCCCTATATATGAGAGACCACATTCACAATCAAGCTTGTACACTCCCACATCTTGTAGAGGAATATTGCACTTGACGGATGGTAAAAACTGACTAATCTTCTTCGGCGGCTTGAAGAATGTTCTAATAGAAACTATCCACTTTTTATAATTTAGCAAGAATCAGAAGTTCAGAAGTATGGAAAAAGAACTACAACTCGTCCAACTTAACTGTGCACTTCTATGGAATGCGACCTCTCTTCCGCTTCGTTTCATGCGTTCATTAGCGATAATTAATCTTTTTTATATCTATCTTGGTTGTTTTATTTATTATTATGATACAAAATTTACCTATGAATGTTGGAAAAACCAAAAGAAACAAAATAAATTAGAAAATAAACGGTCTAGATTCTGTGATGTTCTGTTAGCCTAAGCTGCTCTTACAGCTCAGCTCAGGGCTATAAAAGGAGGAGATTATTAGAGTGCAACGCTAGGCACGATGTTGCACTAAACTCGATAATCTTGGGGATAATATTGTGTTCAGTTCTGTGATCACATTAACATAACATGGATGAGTTATCTAACGGCCGTCCAAACAGGGAGTGATGGGCCCGCTCTGACGGCTCTTGCAAACAGTATTGTCAAAGTTACATCACAGTTCAAGGTGCACAGTTGTTGCACGGGTTGTAACAAAACTCATCATTGATCAAAAACAATACCTATTTGAATTAGTTTGTTATGGCTAACTTAGAAAAATATGGTATGCATAATTTCAAAATGTATTTAGCAAGTGCTAAAATTAAAAATTTTGTAAAACCGACTTCAATATAAATAAAATGATAACATCATCAATGAAGTCGAAGTCAAATAAATATGCATTATTAAGGATAACTCAAAAACTACTAGTCAGATCTTGATCAAATTTAAATGGGAAGCACTAGCTTTCAAATAAAAAAGAAATCATCAACATCAGTTCACCCAGAAAAAAGTTCTGAGGTTGAGAACCTCCACCTTTTTTTGAAGTCAGTTGATAAAAATAAAAACATTAATTTCAGGTACAGTTCAAACTTGTACCATTATATTACAAAAACTAGTTTACAATTAGTATTTCTGTTTCAATAAAGAAGTTCAACAAAAATATGAAACTAAATGATGGATACAGTTGGCTCCATATGCTTTGGAGAAGGCCTATGTTAAGCAGTGGAATTGTGATGGCCTGTAGCAAACATGGGTCAATCTTGAATCATTAGTTCATTTGACCTGGGTCACAACAAAGTATTGATGATTTTAATTATATTTTTGAATGTTCCGGGTGAAATGATTGACAGGACCTACAGCCAAAGAGACCAGATCAGATGACCGACATTATCGAGCAGGTCTCACAGATCACAGAGTACTGAAACTCGAAATGATTAATTTGAATGATCGACCCGAACGACCCGGTTCGTAAGACAAATCAATACTTGAATAATTGGGTCACTAGAAATGAATGAATGACACATGTCTAGCCTGTAGTAATAGCTGTAGTAGTAATAATATGTAAAAGTTAAAAAGTTAAAGTTACAGCCTATATACGTCCCACACTTCTGGACACAGGCCTCCTCTCATTGCTGAGAGGGTTTTAGGGCAAGGAAATGTCCACCGCGCTGCCCCAATGCGTGTTGGCGAACTTCACATGTCTTCGAAATATTTTTTCTTATTCCTCAGACATGCGGGTTTCACGATGTTTTTTTCATCGCCGAGCATGTGGTAAATCAGCACTTAAAATTGCATTAACAATTGGTGCCGCAGGGATCGAACCCGTTGTTCGCGACTGTGAAACTTACAGCGGCGCTAACCATCTGAGAGCTAACGACAAAGATAGATAAATAATACGGATAGATCTATTGAAGACATTTGGATTTGAACCTAGAATATCAATATTTGGATGGTCCTGGGATATAATTGTAGAGCCACACATCCTAACCACTGGGTTGTAATATGATGTGTTGTTACGGTGCACTGGAGTGAAAATAGTTTAGGCTTGTGGTCACGGGCCCTGTAGTGAGTGTTTATGTTAATCGACGCAAGCAGGGACGGAGAATCAATCGAGTGTACTGTTTTATGTAGATATATAAGCCCGAACCTTATGCTCGTTTCCAGTGTAACCACGTTAAATTTCTGCAGCCTATCTGTAGGAGGCCAAATTTAAAGTTGTATAGTGGCGGTGAAAGAATATCCACTAACCCATATCATACCTCAAGTGTCGTAAGAGGCGACAGAGGAAACTAACCAGAGATGAACAGCAGCATCTTCCAAATAACAAATAAAACTGGTTGCCAACCTGCATGCCAAGCATGGCAACTATGGCAAATATAAGGGAATCTATGAGGAGGCCTATGTTCAGCAGTGGGCTTTAATAGGCTATAACAGTAACTGTTAAATATCTGTTAAATTCCATAGGACTGTGGCACAGGGTGTGACATCTTTCAGAAAGGCTCTTTTACCATAATATAAGCCTAAGACTTACAAACCATGTTTTATGAAAAGACTGGTTAAGTTTTATCAGTCCCCAAAGTAAACATTGTAGCAAGCTCCAGATCGGAACAAACATAAAGGACATCATCTTTTTGGTCCAAATAGTGCCGTGCCAATAAAAAATATGTATTCCGTTAGAACTTGTCCCCTGAGTATTTATTATTATGACACCAAAGCTGTGGTCATTGTCCTTGGTTTTATTGAGTTCAAAAATTCAACATCTTCATACATTTTCAGTGAATTTAATAAACAAAAACAAATGATTTGTTCTACCATATTTTTATTTTGAACATCGTTTAGTAAAATATATTGGTTCTTGACCTATTTCTGACAAGATAACATTTAAACCACTTATATTACTGCATAATCGGCTGGGATGCGGGACTTTTACCTAGAAAATGGCAATAACAATGGCGCAGGTAAACACTCACGAACAATGGAATACGGTGCAGCGCAGATGCCCTCTCTTCGCGAACTACCGCCATCGCGCCAGGCTCATTCGTTTGCTAGCATTCGCGTTTATTGTTTAGTACCGAAAGCAACGCTGCCGTGTATGTCTGTGTGATGCCCACTAGTTCTTGTGCTTTGATTTGTTTTGTTTTTGTTATCTCCGTTGTTAAGTTTGAACATAGCTGCAGTCATGGCAGAGTTGTGTATCGCGTGCCGTGCATCGACAGAGAATCGGCGAAGATATGATTGTTTCAGAGAAATGCAATATCTTGATATCGCCCAAATAGTGATAGAAGATATAGTAGCTCGACAGTTGGAGCCTACTGCGTTCATTTGTCGACCCTGTTGGCAAAGAACGGAACGAACGCACCAGCGACTTATTCGGAGGCTGAACAGCAAGCTGATCAAGACCGTGATCCATCGGAAGTTCCAAATTCAAGACCAATTTCGCTGATTTTGCCAGGTCTTCTTCGTGCTCCAAACACCGCAATAGTTACATTTTCCTACATTGACGAATGAATCTCGCCGTCGGGTTCCAGAGAACATAATTTTTCGCATGGTATGCCGCTACATTTTGCCAGAAAGCGCGCGTGTCTGTAATGAACACGTGGAGCAAAATCTGTGGCATTTACTTCCTGTAAGACAACTCTTCTGAGGAATTCACTGCAGCTCAAATAATGACTATCGTGTCGATGTTACAAAGACATTACGGAGAAATATTGATTTTGAGCAGTATGAAAATATAGCACCGAAGTTTCATACTTGGACAGGACTGACTCAAGATCAGTTTACTGAATTATTAGACAGTTTACCAAGTCTGAGAACTAAAAAGAATAAAAGAACCGACTGGCAGTATTAGTCAAGTTAAGAACAGGTGACTCGAACGCGCGGCTTGCTAATATTTTTAAATGTAGCGAAACAGCGTTTCATACGTGGTTAAAAATCGGACGCAACGCTTGGGTTTGACCATATTTCCCGTGAGGATGTAGTACACAGGAATCTTTTCTACCAACAATCTGTTTGGGAACCCATCGAGCCCAGAAGATGAAAGGAGCTATCACGATTTGTGATGGCACGACATCTATCTGCAAAAAGTGGAAATTATTTTTCCAACGCAGTCTTACAGCCATCACAAATACAGAAACCTCCTAAAATCGTTCCTCTTGGTTTCTTGTGATGGACACATTATCGAAGTTAACGGACCATATGCTGCCACCACGTCTGACGAGATATAATGAATGATATGCTAATAATGCTGACAGTGCCTTCCACTGGTTTTATAGGAGTGGCGATGTTTTTATTCTGGACCGTGGTTTTAGACTCAGCAAGAAATGGAATCTTCATGGATACGCATAAACATATGCCTCAAACAAAATATCCAAATGAGACACAGCTAACCACGGATCAGGCCAATAAGTCCAGACTGGTAACAATCTGTCGTTGGGTGGTTGAAGGGTCAACGGCAGGTTCAAAAGAGATTTTCGCCTGTTAAATGTATATAATAACAGAGCTCTTCCCAGCATGTTCGACTATTTCAAGATAGCAGCGGCGATGATAAATCGTTTTCATGTTTTGATTGAAGATAATCCAAATGCTGCTGCGATTTTAGAGATTATCCACAAAGAATTATGCAAAATAGATTGGCAGATCTTGTAATACGCCATAACTACAATCGCAGACGTGCTCAGTTTACTTTAATGACTGCAGATATGCCAGAGTTTGTAGATTTTCCAAGAATGGATGAGAACGATTATTATTATTCGCCTGGGCGTTTATCAACTAAAACAGGCCAAAAGCTACGGTGAGCACGTCCCTGACAATGGAGCATTCACAATTGAGCTCAGCAATGAGTTATCAAATGAAGACTTGGCGGAATTGCAGGGCAATGATTTATGGATGATAAGAGGCCGACTGCAATCGCGGCATGTTAGAGCAAGACAGTATTATGTCTACATTATAATCGATAGGTTGTTATCAGGCCGACAAGCAATCGCTCACTATTATTGTTCGTGCATCATAGGAAAGCGAACAATTGGATGCTGCTCCATATTATGTGCATTATATGGTACATGAGCCATGCACGACATTTGCCAGCAATAACCTCCAGCTTATGGATTGGAGAACATTATTGTTGTACCAGACGATGATGATTTTATAGTGTTTAATTAAACAAAATAACCCCTGTATACATATTTTACTTATAATCCTCAAAAACACAAAACAAGATCAACATGTCCAAAATAGGTCAAGAACCAATATATTTTACTAAACGATGTTCAAAATAAAAATATGGTAGAATAAATCGTTTTTGTTTATTAAATTCACTGAAAATGTATGAAGATGTTTAATTTTGAACTCCAATAAAACCAAGGACAATGACCCTACAGCTTTGTGTCATAATAATAAATACTCAGGGGACAAGTTCTAACGGAATACAGCATATTTTTTATTGGCGGCACTTTCATATTTGGACCAAAAATGTAAAACCGATGATGTCATTTCAGGTCTTATCCTAACTAATTCCGCCTGCCAGATCTGAGACATACGGTCGGACAAACAGATATGCAGACAAGCAGACTCGCTTTACTCACGGGTATGTAACTCTAAAACGGTAAACAAATGGGTTGAAATTTAGAATCGTTTGGCAGGAGGTGGGGGCAGGGGATGAGAGGAGGGAGGGGCTGAGTGTCCCCTTAACCCACACCAGTCCCATTAAAAGGTAATACACCGTTCTTGAGAAAATCAAAAGATAATCCCATAGACCTAACCTCAAAATGATAACATTTATCGCTCCGGTAGGAGGGAAGAGGGAGCAGGAGGTACCCTATCAGGAAAGCCCTCTACCTTTCCTCCTTATGGAAAAGTATAGTTTATGAGTAATGTTTTTTGTAAAATCATAACCTCACTTTTTACACAGGATTATTGACCTAGTTATTTCATACGGCTACGGGCTGCAGGAAGTGCAGCCCTTCGCCTTGCCTGCGACTTGTTACGGTGGTGGGGCTGCTCTCCTCCGTGGCTACGGCTTTACAAAAACACTAAGAGTAGGGCAGACAAGACTACGTGGAGTCGGGCATACTGATTCAATTTTAGTACAGATTCAATCAGATTAGATATCTATCTATAAAGTCAGTTAGTTGCCTCGCTCCCGCCACAACCTCCTAACCTATTACAACTGAAAGTATTTCTGGGTGTTGAAGCATTTCTGAGCAGTTTTAAACATAATTTTTTTTTATTAATTCTTCAAAAGGATCTCTTTATTATTTATAATTCTTCTCCATAAATATTCATATATCAAGTCGGTAAAATTTTCTATTATTATAGTTGTCTTTAATAATAATATCTTTTGACGATAAGCCCTGAGACTCAATTCTTTGAGTGGGTGCCTCTGCTGCCACAAAAGGGTTTTCAGGATCACTATGATTTACTTTTGTGTATGTACCCACAATTTTCTAACGTTTATCCATGTTTTACGCGTTTTAGGTTATAATAGTTTTATTTATTTTTCGATAACGGTGCATTACCTTTTAATGCGAGTGGTATTATTATAATCGGGAACCAATCCTCTACCAAATAAAACACATTACTCCCCAAATTCCTGCCAAACGATTCTAAATCCAACACAAATGTTGTTCTAGAAGAAAATTATGGGTTTCGACAATAGCTGCATACCTTAACGTCTCGTGCGGCATTGCCACGGCCAGTTGCCAAAGCTCGTAACGCGAAGTACAGCACCGCGACGCGCTACGACCAGTCGGCCGCGTCGTAAAATACAAACTTAGCGACCCCAACCTGATAAGCGTCCGCTTGTTTCTAACTCGCGCCAACGACGGCCTGCGTATATAAAAACTTTGCACTCATGTCGTTGCCTTTCAACCACTACTACTACAAACGTAAAACATAATATTTCTGCACTTTAACCACATGCTATTCACATATACATCGCAAATCACAATATTTCGCAAATCCATAATTATATTTTACATTTCTAAAATAAATTAATATCATCACTACGTTTTATTTTACATGCCAACGCGCCATCCCGCCAAATTAAACTTCTTTATAACTGGCTTTACGGCTCTGGGTTCTAGCCCTTCTGAGCCTGAAGTTAATGTATAATTATCCTTCATATTATGTACACTGCTTCACAATATGTTGATGCGTCACATTGTGCAGCCTTGGGAGATTTTGACACCCCTACCCCAGCCTCCGAATTTGAGTATGTATAAAAATACTGACAGACGTATTTTAAATAGCATATCTCAAAATATTAATTATTTAAACTGCACCCATGTAGTTTAGAAATAAAAAAAGAGTAAAAATCGCTCACTTTATAACGTCGATTTTACTTCAAGTAAAATTAATTAGAATTGGGTACGTTTTGCCGTATGAAAAAACTGCACCTTTTTGAATATAATTGCACCATCGTTAAAAATGCATTAAATTCAATATTAACTGCAAAAAGAAACCAAATTTTTTAATTGTCGACAAAGAGTATATAATCACTAGGTTTACGGAGCGGGACTCTTAGTAAAGTAAATGTTTGAAAGGGTCATTGTAGAAGCGCACGTCGCGACCTGCCAGCCCTTTTCAGGGCTGCAATTCTACACAGCTGCGCACCCATGCTAACGAGGGTTAGCGTCCCCCAGGCGACGCACACCAGCTGGTCCCCGTTGGTGTGGAATGCAGCGCGCAAAGCGGCGATGGGGACCGCCACCGTCACGCACAGCCCGACACGGCGGAAGGTGGAGGACAGAGTGCAGAGTTGGCACGTGGAATAGAGGAAACATGAAAGATAAGACGAATGAGTTGATTGAAATAATGAAAGAAAGAGAATTAGATGTCGTGTATGTCAGAGACCAAACGGAAGGGCAGTGGTACTGAAGAGCTCCTGGTGGGGCGTTAGCTCTATGGTCCGGAGTCCGGAGAGGAGAGCGCCCGCCAGGAGTGGGGTGCTGCTGTCGTCTCGGTTGGTCGATGTTATGACTGAATATAAGATTGTGAACTCAAGACTACTCTGTCGCTTTAAATTGGGACTGACGAAGTTATTCCTTTTGGCTGTTTATGCGCCGGTAGCTTCGTCGTCCAGGGCTGAGCTGGAGGAGTTTTGGGAGAATGTGAGAAGTTCTAGATTTGGCTAGGGAAAACGAAAGAATTGTTGTATGTGGTGATTTGAATGGATGGTTGGTACCGCTCGACCAGGGTACGAGTCGGTGCTTGAAAGTTTGGCGATAAAAGAGTTAATGATGCTGGCGCTTATACTAGCGGTATGCAAGGAGGGTCTTCTTGTGACAAACACTATGTTTAATCACAAGAAAATCCATATGTATACTAGAGAAAGTAAGAATGAGAGAAGTATGATCGATTTGTTCCTGGTGGATGACCGACTGCGAAAACAGGTGATGGATACGCGAGTGTTCAGGGTGCTGACCTAGGAACGGATCACTATCTAGTGATCACTATTTAGGGGTTTGTTCGCGGGTTGGCGCTACCGGACGGCGGTAACAGAACCGCAATCGGTCTGTCGCATCCGAAGTTGGAAGTCAGGAAGCGGATACTAGGGACAAATATCATGCGAGGTAGCTGAAAAGCTTGACACCATCGATGGCAGAAATGAATGTGTGGAGAGAACATGGCAGAACCTTAGGGATGGAATGGTAAGTGCAGGAAGAAGTATGTGGAACAATAAAAGAGGCAGTAGTAAAAGAAGAGATGCATGGTGGAATGATGAAGTGAAAGAAGCTAAAGAAGAAGAAGAAAGCATGGTTAGACTACTTGGCCTCTAGTAATGATAAGGAAGGATAGAGAGAGAAGATGAAAGAAAGATATAAGCTGCAGAAAGTTCACACGAAAGCATTGATTGAGGAAATGCGTGAAAAGTGTAGAATGGAAGCGGACAAAGGTTGTCGCACAACTTTAGGAGAACTCCAAACTCTTCTGGAAAGAGGTTGGAAGGACCTGAAGTGGTGCGACGGCCTTAAGAATGAACAAAGTGTTGAGAACTAATGACGTCCTCACAGAAAAATCGGACGTCATGCAGCGATGGAGCGAATTTTATAGAGAAATGTATGCGTGTGATGATCTTAGTGAGGATCCGGGGATGACTCCGTGACTGGTACGCCAGACCTGGACCTCGATGACGCTGAGGTCATCAGTATGAAAGAGATTGAACGCGATTCGAAGTTTGAAATGTGGTAAGGCCGCGGGACAGACAGAGTTACTGCTGAAATGATCAAGTATGGTGGGCTCGCGTCTGGGACAGCTTTCATCTGCTGTGCATTTGTGCTGGCGGACGGGGACGTCCGGATGATTGGCGATCCGCAATCATTGTGCCTTTATATAAAGGTAAAGGTTCACATTTTGACTGCGGGTGCTATCGGGCGATCAGCCTGACCAGTTTAGCAAGTAAAGTATACTGAAGGTTTTGACGCGTAGGATGCAAGAGAAATCGGAAAGATTTCTATGGAGGCTCAATGCGGATTTAGACCTGGAAGAGGATGCACGGATCAAATATTTTCTCTCCGCATGATCACGGAGAAGCTTCTGGCTGCTAACCAGAAGATTTTCTGTGCTTTTGTGGATCTTGAGAAAGCATTTGATAAGGTTGTAAGGAAGAAAATGTGGAATTGTTGCCGGGTACGGTGTGGATGGTCGATTGCTAAGGGCTGTGCAGGCACTTTACTGCGACTGTAAAGCCTGTGTGCGGTAGGGCATGACCTGTCACCCATGTTTAGCGTCCAAACGGGAGTAAAACAGGGTTGTGTCATGTCTTCCTGGCTGTTCATACTATATCTCGACAGCTGTTTACAGAAGCTGAAAGATAGCTGTCTGGGTGTGAAATTGGGTGACATAGTAAATTGTCTGCTGTATGCTGATGATGCAGTGCTTATTGCACCATCAGAGGCAGAACTGCAGGCATTAGTCACGCGTATGAAAGAGGAATGTGAAATTAAAGGTCTCCGTTTGAATGCCAATAAAACTAAGGTTCTGGTATTTGAAAGGACGAAGAGAGAACGAAGTGTGAAATATGGGTAAATCAAGAATGTCTAGAACAGGTAAATGAAATTGTATACTTGGGGAGTGCTTTTAGCCGGGATGGAAGATGTGATTTAGATGTGGACAGGCGTCGCTGCCGGGAACAAAGTCAATGGTGCCTTGACTGCTTTAGTCAAAAGGCAAGGCGTAGTGAAGAGCGCACGCCTTGCACATAACGCAGTGTTGGTACCAACTTTGTTATATGGCAGCGAAACCTGGTATGCCAGAAGAAGCATAAAAGCAAGTTGAATGCAGGAGATGCGATCTCTTCGTAAAATGTGCGCGTTACGGCTGGACCGAAAGCGAAACGAAGAGATTCGCAATATGGCAGGTTTGAAAGATGACCTTATCACAAAATTGATAAGGGCGTGCTTCGATGGTTTGGGCACGTTGAGCGAATGAGTGAAGACCGAATGGTGAAGAAAATATATAGCGCGAAAGTTAATATTAAAAGGTGTCGAGGTAGACCGAGACTAACTCGAAGACCATGTGAGCAAACTGCTCGAAGAGGGAGGTCAAAGTACTCGGATACCTAGACGCATGCATGAAGAAGATTATGAATCTGAAAGAAGCGAAAGAGATATGTAAGGATCGTGACACTTGGCGATCTGTTCTCTGGCTACCCCGTCAGGGATTGTGCGTGAAGATAAGTAAGTAAGTAAGTAAATGTTTGAAAGGGCGCCAAGCTACTATACTAACATCAAAACATGACATTTAATTACTCCCCTACCTCAGCTTATAAATTTGAAGTGAATATAAAAAAAAACAGGCAAACGTATTTAAAAAGGCAAATCTCAAAAATAATTATTATTTAAACTGCATCTATGTAGTTTACAAATAAAAAAATAGGTAAAGACGATATAACTTTAGTGATTAGAATTGGGTACTTTTACAACATGAAAAACTGAATCCTGCTTGAATATATAACTGCACCAATGTTAAAACACATAAGTACATAAATGGAACAGAGATAAAGCTTCATACAACCGCGCGAATCGGTTGCACTACTACAAGCACAGTACTACATGCATGTGTGCGTGACCACTGGCCGCTTATCGCTTACGACGAGACTGAAAAAACCGGTTACGCTGGCACAGCCAGTGGACAATCTCAGGATCAGTGCGACGCACGTTGTTTGTTTTGTTAGTTGCAAGTTAGAATATTTTAATGTAAAAACGTGGTATTATTAATAATGGTTGTTTATTGTACTGTGTGTATGAATAATACTAGAAAAAATTAAAAATATATCATACTTTAAGTATCCAAAGGAGTACAATAGGTAGATAAATATTTGATTATTACTTACTTTTTCAAGTAAGTACCTTTATTAACGTACAATTGGATTTTTGATTATACCTCCTGATAATTTTATCGCATTTGTTGAATTGCTTGAGCAAAAGTTTCGCGAATATTTCGATCTTGACATAAATATTGTCAATGTTGGCAACGAAATACTTAAACGTATTAAAGATTGTAAATTTGATATGTCATATGAGTGTTTCCCGTTAGATTACTTGAAAAAACTTTATCTTAGATTCAGAATTTACACCAGAAACAATAAATTATTAAAAACAAAATTATAAAATGAAAATTATTAGAGTAAGTAATTTGTAAAGTATTTTATCATACTGAATAATAAAACTATTTAACAAATGTTTTGTTTAATTTGTCTTCACCTATTTGTGACAACCCTACCAAAATTGGTAACAATTTTGCACGTTCTTAAAAGCTTTGTCTCTGTTCCGTTTATTTACTTATGTGGTTAAAACGCATAAAATGCAATATTAAGTGCAAAAGTTAATAAAACAAAATAAGTGTACAATAGTATAAGCACATCGCTGCGCCATATAGTGCAGTGCAGCGATATTGCACCGACAGGTTCACCGACGGTCCGTCTGGGTATAAAGGGCTGTTGGTCGTGCGTATTTGAATAAATAGACTAACAACATTTCGTGATTTTATAGATCAATTAATTTATAAATTTTTACAGTTTGAGTTAAGTTTAGAGATTTTGTGTTATAAAAAAATTGGTTGCCTGTAGAAGTCGGTATACGAGCGAAAGTTTTACGTGACAACGACTTTGAGTGGTAAAATAATTTTATTATGTCTGTCTCTCTCGCTCTTAGGCGGGCTAACCATGCCCAGTGGAAGGACGCGTGCCTCTCACTCGCTCTCATTGTGAGCGCATAACGTGAGCGGAGCGTAACGAGTTTCTTGAAGTGTCTTGGCAAACAATTTATAAGACGTTGTCACGTCAATAAGACAATATAGATTTATCTAATTAAATGATTAGTGTTCTGTATGAGCAAGATTTATCATACCTTTATATATTATGCAAAAATATATAGGCGGTTGCTCTTTTAAAAAATTAAAATTACAATAATTATAATTATTGACATAATGAACTGCAGTCCTAAGCATAATTGGAGCGAATCAAATCCACGCTCTTTTATCAAACTTATAGAGGAAAGCCCAAAATGGATTGTGGAATTTTATTATAGAAGAGCACGCTCATTCTCAC
>JAGSMP010000265.1:670000-803294 GCA_029286625.1 Parnassius orleans | reverse complement strand
AGGACAATTTTATCCTAGTTCATTGGATGTGGGTTTAAGTTAGTATAACGGTGGTAGAGCCACGCAGCAGCTTTTGCTGTTGCACGTATGGGCCGGCTCGAGCCGGGTTAGTACCACGACCTCACAGAATACTGGCGTGAAGTGGAAGCTCTGCTTTTGCGTTTCGTCTGGTGAGTGCAGGTGACCGGAGGCCCAATTCTCCCCATCAACATGGTAGCGGAATCAAATTTTAGACTACCCCAGGAGGGTACCAGCACCCCTGGAGAATCCCTCGCTGAGCATCCACGACCATGCTACTCCACTCCTGAGCGTGGGTGCTCAGGCTGCCCTGCATTCTGGGGAATGCCGTTATCATATTTCGTATTTGCCTAAAAACGGTAACTGTCGTAAATGAAAATACAAATGCTTGACATGTTTACAGTGCCAGCTACCCGCCTAGCCGGCGCCCGCGCGAATCACGACAGCAAACGTGACACAGTTTTTGATCTGAATTGCCAGTCTAGTATTACATAGAAGTGTTTTGAGGCCCATGTCATTTTGCGGGATGATGTAGAAGAAGCCATGTAATTTGTAATGTGTAAATATTGATTTTAAATGGCATATTATTCAAATGTATGTGACCAGCACGAAAAATTAAATTCCATAAAATGACAATTTCTTTTACTTTCACAAACTTCACATTGACAAAATATTTTACTTTTTTTTTACTGTGGCACTGGCTTTTTAACCTTCAGCCAAGATTAAAATTAAAACCATTAACATAAAATAACAGTTTGCATTTAATTTAAAGAAATATCAATTCGAAATTTGAAAACTGTTCGTAATGGCTCAGTGGTTTATTTCAGTACAACTATATCAGTCTTATTACAAAAAGTAGTATATAGAGTTAGATTTAAAATAGAATCTGTTTCGCGAAAGAAGTCGCTTGGAAATATGTGAACTAAAATGTAAAGTATGGAATTTGACGGTAAATATCAAATGTGCAAACCTTCGATAAGAATATGGCGCCACGGATAAGGGACTTCTTTCGTGAATTTTTTTTCTTAAAATATAGTTTAAATCAGAGATTCTGTAAAAACGTTTTCGTAACAAGACCGCCTAGGTCTACATCTTCTGAACAAAAAAAAACAATAAAATCACAAAAATCAAATAATTAAAAATACAAATATACAAGTTAAATTATTTACAAAATAAATGCTTCATAATATCTTAGATTGGCAGTAATGGTGACATCCTACAACAATGTTTTTTTTAAACTGTACAATTTTTAGTATGTGTGTTAGAGTTGTTGTATCAAGAAATTTATAGGAAAGAAGATATGTATTTTATTATTATATCAAATACTGAGACTGCATATCTGACAAAACTTTATTTAATCTACTAGGAAGTTGGTTCTACCCTTCTTTATATTGCATACCTACTTTAAGAAGCGAAGTCTATACATGTTTAGCAACAGCATTATGCTATTTTATATTTTAAGATTATAGACAATCAAGTAGTTATTTTTTCAACTCCATTGTCATAGACTTCAAGGCATTCTTTCATTGACAATTCAAGTAATTTACAATTTTAAAATTATTTTTGGCCAAGGTAATTTTAATTAATTGCATATCTTTATATAGTAATGCATACCAACATAAAATACAAATATGTTACTGGAAATTTACACTGACACTATGTGTTGGCCAATTTTATGCTGACACCCAACAAACAATTTACAATATTAATTGCATTGCTTTTAATAGTTGTTTAATTTACAGATTAATTAATTTACAACACATTCTTATATGTCACTAGAGTGATTTATGTTTCATTGACACTATTATTCTTTCACATTTTATAACCAAAGTCATCAACTGTACAACACCAAACACTACACAAAATTTCAAATTTAAAACTCAAGCCTGTATCATGAGTTTGTTGGCACGGCCTTATAAAGTCTTAACCTAGATTCAGACAATGCAGCCACAACTGTGTCACCGTTCAACTGCACCGAACACACATCTAACGCTGGCTCAGAAGCCGGTAACGACATAGTCCTGGCACCGTCCAATCCGTGTAAGAACAATGTTGAATCACTTTCAGAATGCGCTGCCACCCAGGAAGCACCTGGCGCCCTGACCCAAGACGCTCGAGACATTAATGTGGACCTTGCAGACCCGGCGAAGCTCTGCTCAGTTTCGAACAAAACTTCTCCACTCGGAACACTCGCCTTCAGCTTGCACAACGTTAGCCTGGACCTCTCCGATCCATTCGCTCCAGGTCTACAGGAAACTAACGCTCGGTGTGACTCATTGTCATAGCACAGGGACATGAAGGGGCCATCTACTGGTAGGGCTCTTGGCTCCCACTGCCTCATGTTAGCCACCCATAGCCAGCAAGAATTCAATTGGCACGACAGAAGACCAAATTCCGTCGAACATAATGATACCACTGGTGACATGTCTCCAGGAGCTGTCAGTCTTTGAATGTAAGTGTTATGGTTGCGTACATCATACTGATGGATTACTCCCCCAACACCGCCTACGTAAAACTCATTGCTGCGTAAATAATCCCATGAACAGGACCATAAGGGCATTCCACATTGAATTGTAGCGCTCGGGGTTCCCCTTTCAACGATTCTCGCAGAGCTATCTAATGCAACACTAAGCAACAAGTCCCTCGGCTGTGAGTAGGTTATATCACGGATTGGTTTGGGATGTAAGTGAACGAACTGTCCTAATTTGTAATCAACGCAACTCACTTTCCGTATTCCGTAACCTGGAAACAGATAGTTGACACTTTTCTGTGACACATACAGCTCATAAGTCCGACAATTATAGGTTAATACACGACAGCCACCATCTTTGCAAATCTCCAAGTTCTTTTCCAGCGCAAACCTCCATGTTTTCCTCACTGGCTGTTCTTTCGCAACTTGAGACTTCATCAACGTACTCCTTAAGACTTCCAGCTGTAAAACGCAAGCACGGTGTGCTATCCTACACTTCTGAAGTTCCAATTCGGCCCTGCTCTTTTCCGTTTGGAGTAACTCCACTTGCTTCTGCAGCGCTGTGATCTGTGAAGAGTCGGCAGCTACCAAGCGTCGAGCGTAAATAAACCTGATATCCTTTAGCGCTGCCTTGCTTTTACAGGTTGGACACGAACGTTCCCGTGATGTCTGTGCCTTCAGCCACCGTTCAACACATTGTGCTCCAAACAAGTGTCCACACTTTAGCGCAACCAGTCTATGCTCACCGGAATTCCCCCAGGAATCTAAGCAGATGGGACAAGTCTCTCCATCCATGTCGTCGTTTGGTTTCGGCGTGCTCAGTTTACGAACTTTGGCGGGCGGTTCTTCAAGGTCTTCGTCTTTTCGTATCACCACCTCTGGCATGGACATCAAACTGTTCGATTCCTCATTGGTGGAGTGTACGGCTGCTAAATCTGACTGGGAACTTTGCGGTCGTATCGAATTTGAGTTGTCATCGTTTAGATCTATATTGTCAGTTCGTCGCCACGTGTGTGACATGCTGTTACTGTTTTCCGCGTCATAATTCACAGTTGCCGCGGAGTCGCTACTGTTGTCATTGATAGCAGGACTCTGTGCAACCGCGTCTGGTAGAGTGAAGGAGTCTCGCTCGGGCTGGTCGTTCCATGGTGGCTGTGGGCTGCTCGGTGATGGTGAGTCGAGCAAGTTAGGGCTACCGGGAGATTCAGGGATCAACACACTGGAGCTCGCTTGGCTAGACGAGTGCGGTGGGGTGGTGCTACGATAGTCCATCGTGGCAGGAAATCTGAAAAAAACGAGACATTTTACCCTACACAGTGAATAATTTTACAATAATAAGTAAGGAATTACGGACATCATTACAAAGTTTACTGCGCAGAGAAACTCGGAGCATATACTTCTCCATAGCTCGCTGAGTAACCTTGTGGTTCCTCATACAGCCAGCAGTGAAAGACCACGTCTCAGATCCATATGTCATCACTGGCAACACACACTGATTATACTCTTCTTTACAAGTTTTGAGGTACATACGTAATGAGAAAATGTGTGGTAATCTCCCGAACGCTGCCCAGCCGAATTGGATCCGCGCTAGACCTCTCGGTCGAAGTTGAACTTAGCTAGTCGGACACTACCTAATAGAATTCGAGTAACCGACTGCGTAACGGATTAGTAAGCTGAAGAGGCAATGGGCCGACCATATAGCTTGAAGAACCGACAACCGATGAGGATGCAAGGTTCTCGAGTGAACATAATGACGAAAGGCCTCGCTCGTATCATTAAGCGAAATGTAGGACGGCCCCACATAGATGGAGTGAGGCCGTAGTAAGAGATACAGGTAGCCTATGGATGCAGGTGGCTCAGGACCGTGCATTGAGGCATTCCTTGAACGAGGCCTAAGCTCAGCAGTGGACTTGTGATGGGCTGTAATGATGGAGTAAGAAATTAGTCTGATTTTTTCACTATAGGTTTTAATATTCCTTGGATTACTAAAACGGTAAGTTAAGCTACGAATCACTTTCTTTTGAACTTTTTCGACCCTGTCTGTGAGAGTTTTATAAGTAGGACACCATACTGTGCTGCAATACTCGAGCTTGCTCCTTACGAAACCGTTGTAAGGCTGAATAACAGTTGCTGTATTTTTTAATCCTTTGAGTTTCTCAATTTATCTCTATTCTAAAGAGTTGACTAATATTAACGTTAAGTCACGTGACTTACAGTTGAGATATGTCATTCATATTAATTTTGATAGTTTTCTATAAGCGAAAACAATTACAGTAAATCAATGCATTTTAGACGTGGTAAAGCCATGCTGCAGCTATATTAATTGTATAGTTGTAGCACGAATGGGTCGGCTCGACCGGGGAAGGACCACGCTCTCACAGAATACCAGCGTAAAATAGCAGCTTAATGCTGTTGTGTTTCGTATGGTGAGTGTAGAAAACCGGAGACCCTTTTTACTGGAAAAGAGGCATTCCATCTTAGTCCTCACGGCTGACAACGCATCTGTATTTTGATTCTTAATCGAGGATAAATGTAGATGTCTATGGGCCACAGCAACCACTTACCATCAGGTGGACAGTGTGCTCGCTATATTAGAATTATTTTGTCCGTACAGTTTGGGTCATAAATCATCGAAGTATTTCGCTCTCTCTCCCACTCACGGGCCTTAGGGGCCAGCATAGTGATGCGCATTATTGTTGTCGATAAGCGTTATCGATAGTGTATTTAGTTTTGTCATTATGTGGGTTTTGTATAATGAAAAAAACAAATTTCTCTTCGATATATGTACAAAATTATCATTGCACTAATTTGTAGGTATTAGGCGGGGGTAATAATGAAAACAAATGACTCATAACATAACAATGTCGCACCACCCTTTGTATACCGCACCGCCGCCGTGTACCTGCCTTCGATGATTCATTTGTTGTTATCGATAATGGCGTTGCGCCCGCGCAACATGCTCACCGCCCTAGCCGGGCTGAGGCCGAGCTATGATTTATGACCCCAACTGCACGGACAAAATAATTTTACTATAGTCACCCTTATCCTATAAAAAAAACAATTAGACCAGCCCGACAGAGCATTGAATAAAGTGAAGGAATTTCCCTTCACTACTCTAAGGTCCATAAGAGTCCTTGCCAAATTTTCCCAGAGCACAGGTCAGGTCTGTTGTGAACTGCTACCACATATGGGTTGATGGTGCTAAAACTAACTATAAGCTTTCGAGCCAATGGAAATACGTGCTAAGAAGCTATTAGTGACTCTGATTTAGCTTCTAACAAACTGATAAACCACAAGCACAGGCGTGAGATGGTCAATCTCCCGCTGTTCTGTAGAACTAATATTTTAAAATTAACGTAACCTCCACTACTAGGATTTTCTCCTAAATCGTGGATATCCTGCATCTGTACTCGCATAAATTTCATAAGCTTGGTGTGCTCAGTAGATCCAGACGGTATTTCATGTCGAGCCACCGCGTGCAGCTTAACAAAGTGCAGGTTCGGCCTCATATGAAATACTGTTCTCATTTCTGGGCCGGGGCACCCCAGTAGCT
Source organism: Parnassius orleans (assembly GCA_029286625.1). Taxonomy (NCBI): domain Eukaryota; kingdom Metazoa; phylum Arthropoda; class Insecta; order Lepidoptera; family Papilionidae; genus Parnassius; species Parnassius orleans. The sequence goes on along the minus strand of JAGSMP010000265.1, from coordinate 797,253 downwards.
CCTTCCACTAGACCACAATTGAGAGCGGCCCGAATCGTCAACGACCAAGTTCTTTCCGATCGGCTTGATCCACTGGCCTTGCGAAGAGATGTTGCATCTCTGTGCATCTTCTATCGCATAATACTACTGCGAGTGCTCATTGTTTGAATAAATACCAGCTGCTGAATTCCACCATCATATACTGCGATAGAACTCGAAATTCCATCTACATCATCTCAACGTTTGGCGGTCCACTACCATGCAATTTACGCTGAATTTTCTGCTTCGCACGACCACCTTGTGGAATTTACACACACCTAAACGACTTGGAGACCTATAAAAAGAGCCTTTCTAAAAGACCGGCAATGCACCTGCAATGACCCCGGTGTTGCAATTATTCATGGGCGGCGGTCGACACTTACCATCAGGTGAGCCGCATGCTCCTTTGCCTCCTCCAAGTACAAACATCCAGATGCGCAACTATTACTTGTAGGCCATACAAATACTTGTTCCGTGCATAATTCGAACCCGCGGTCCTCAGTGCCGCAATTAAAATGCAACGGAGTTGTCTAATTTGGAGAGTGTGACACAATTTAATCCTTCTCATCACATTTCTATCACAGGATAATAAGGTGTGTTAACAACCTAATGTTGTATTTAAACCTAGAATTCAGACATTATCAATCATCAGATTGCGGTGAAAGTTAGTCAACTTATTGCTTGCACTTCCGCGAAGGTTACAGGCATAGTACAATTAACTGACAGCGCGCGTATCGCAGCAACAAATTTATTTGAAAGTTATTTATCATTCAACTTCAATGAATGTATTATCATTCCTAATTAAACAATATAACTCTTCCAAATTTAAAACGATATTTTCAGAATTATTTCTTCTGTGGCAGCAACGCGCCGGGTACCAGCTGGTTTATAATATTAATCGTTTATATTATATATATAGCTCGAAGAACCGACAAACGATGGGGAGGAAAGGTTCTCGAGTAGCAGCCTCGTACGGGCAGATGAAATATGGTTGCCCCCCCCCCTCTCTAGATGGAGTGACGACCTGATAAGACATGCAGGAAGTCAATGGATGCAGGTAGCTCGGGACAGTGCTTTGTGGCGTTCCTTGGGGAGGCCTGTGTTCAGCAGTGGACTTCTGAAATAAGTAATTAAGTAGTAATTACGTTCTGACGAGAGCGGATGATCCATTCTATAGGGACGTTATTTTTTGTGATAAAGGATTTACCCCTCTATCCTTAGCCAACGAGCAATGGTAAGACCCGCCAGTATAGAGCATTTCCGACCGGGAGACCGTATGGAAGGAGAAGGAGCTCCACGGGAGGTTCTACAAGCCTCTACATTAGCCTTTCGTAGACACAGTTGCCTCCCTCCACTGGCTACGTTTTGGTGACCTCTTCGGGGAAACCGAGGGTTTTGTCTGTGCAATACAGGATCAGGTTAAGACCAACAACTATCGGATATACATCCTAAGGGATGGCACCGTCGACATTTGTCGAGCTTGTCGCCATCCCGGTGAATCACTTAGGCATGTCATCTCCCGTTGTTCGGCGCTTTCTAACTCAGAGTACTTGCATAGGCACAACCTAGTAGCCAGGATTCTACACCAGGAGCTCGCTCTGAAATACGGTCTCGTGGATCGGAAACTGCCTTATTATAAGTACATGCCGGAAGCCGTGCTCGAAAATGACCGCGCCAGGCTCTACTGGGACCGGGCCATCATTACAGACAGGACCATTCCTGCGAATAAGCCTGATATTGTGCTGATGGACCGGGCATAGTCAAGGATATTTTTGGTCGACATTACCATTCCGTATGACGTGAACCTCGTGAAAGCCGAAACAGATAAGCGAACAAAATATCTGGACCTGGCTTACGAGGTGACCGAGATGTGGGGCGGACTGCCGACCGAAATTATACCTGTAGTCGTTTCTGCGAACGGGTTAACCCCAGTCAGTCTGTCGGGTCATCTGAGCGACTGGGACTCCGTGACGGACCGCTCCAAGCTCAAATGCAGAAGGCGGTGCTCCTCGATACCGCCCGCATCGTCCGCCGGTTTCTTTCCCTTTCCCCCTAACCCTCAACTGTTTGGTCTCCCCTGCCGAGGGCTTCCATCTGCTTGGGTTTTATTTATTTACTAGCTGTTCCCCGCGACTTCGCCCGCGTGTAATTTAGGGTTTAATTTTTTTTTGCGAGGAACCCTAATTCTAAAATAAAAGTAGTTTAAGTTACTCCTTATGACATCAGCTATCTGCCAGTGAAAGTCCCGTCAAAATCGGTCCAGCCGTTTCGGAGATTAGCCGGAACAAACAGACAGACAGAATTTTTTTTAAATTTGTATTTTTGTTATAAGTACCGTATATATTTTCATATACATTGAGTAAAAAGCTGTAATTTTAACATTAGAAACAGACACTTCAATTTTATTAATTTCTATACATGTAATTTTTTATGTATTTATTTTATTGATATTTATGTATATTTATCATTTTCATTTAAAATTATATATTTATACAGCCCAACCAGATGAGAAAACTATATAGATACCCCATAATGATAATGGCCCCCAGACCGAATTTTGGTCATGGAGGCTAGTGTCAATGAAGACTAACCATATGCGCAGGACAGGATTATATTGCAAGAGTATGTCGCAAGCACACATGCACTCTACGTTTCTACACTCTTTATCCGATGGGTGGGAACAGCGATCTGACACGACAGGAGAGAGACCAGACACAGGACCAACAGCTTCAAGTGCTTTCCGAGGCAGGGGGTTATTCACCGCCAACTTCCTGACACCGGGCTGCTAATGAGATTTTCTTGACTAAAAACCCAATAACTGTTTTTTTTAGCCCAATCCGGGATTCGATCTTGTGACCTCACGATCAACAATTGCGTTTACGACCACTAAACCAATGTGGCAGTTGTTTTAAATTTAGAATGCCTTCATTGAATGATTAGAATAAATTTGTGTGCCACAGTCGTTCCAACAACGAGCCCTTTTACTTAAGCATTTTACTCCTTGAAAACTACACACCAATAGTAATAATAAAGCCATTATTTATTCAACAGTACGTAATACAATTTCTTAATATCTAAGTTATATAAAATCTAGGTTGTCTTCTGCTGATTGCCAATCGGCAAAGGCCTCCTCCAACCTTTTCCACTCGTCTCTATCCTTGGCAACCCGGCTCCAGGTCACACCCGCGAATTTGGCCAGGTCGTCCTCCCATCTTTGGCGGGGTCTTCCCCTCTTTCTTATGCCTTTCCTGGGGTACCATTCTGTGACCTTCTTTCTCTACTTCTCCTTCCCTCTACTCATATGCCCAGCCCATTTCCACTTTAGTTTCCTGACATTTGTTGCTATGTCCCGAACCTTTGTGTTTTTCCTAATGTCTTCTAACCTGACTCGATCCTTTTTCCTGATTCCCATCATGCTTCGCTCCATCGAGTGCTGGCATATGTTTAATTTCTTACTGTTCAAATTAGTAGAGGCCCAAGTTTGACATCCGTACATCAATACAGGGAGAATGCATGTGTTGAATACTTTAGATTTAATTGATATGTGCAGTTCTTTATCTTTCACTATTTCCTTCCTGCTCCAATATCTTTTCCATCCGTTTGCTACTCTCCTGTTGATTTCTTTTTCCATGTTGTCTGTGGGTGAGATAATTTGGCCCAGATAGATGTATTCATCCACGTATTCTATCTCACTTTGGCCAACCCTGATGATTTCATTCTTAGGTCCGTTGGTCATTACTTTCGTTTTCTCCATGTTCATTTTCAATCCCACCGTGTGACTTTCTAATGCCAGATCATTTGCCATGACATTCAGTTCGTGTGGGGTTTTTGCAAAGAGAACTATGTCGTCTGCAAATCTTAAATGTGTTAACCAAGTTCCATCGATGTTGATCCCATATCCGTTCCAATTTAGTTTTCAAAATATAATTTCAAGGACCGCAGAAAAAAGTTTTGGGGATAGCGGGTCGCCCTGTCGCACACCCTTTTGTATGCTTAATGGTTCTCCTTTATTTTCTAACTGTATGCATGCTGTACTTTCCTTGTATATCTTCCTCAGTACCCTTATGTACTTGCATTCGATATCTTGTTCTTTTAGGGCCTGTCATATCTTATTGTGAAATAAAGAGTCGAAAGCCTTGCTGAAGTCTATATATGCCAGGTAATATAATTGGTTGTATTCATGGGATTTTTCTATGATCTGCCTCATAACATGTATATGGTCCAATACCGAGTAACCTCTACGAACATCTGCTTGCTTGTCTGGTTGGTTGTCGTCTAATTTTCTTTCCAGTGTTCTTAGCAGTATTTTTGCAAATACTTTGTATAAGTTGGACATAGGCTGATCGGGCGATAATTACCTATATTAAGTTTATCACCTTTTTATATAACAGTACTATATTAGATTGCGTCCATTGTATCGGGATAATTTAGGTTGCGAAAATTTCATTTAATAGTTTCGTGATTTCTGGTAACAGGACATTTTTTGTCATTAATAGGATTTCATTTTCAATGCCATCTGGCCCTGGGGCTTTGTCCTTACTTTGGGACTGTAATGCTACTTCTACCTCTCGTTGCAGTATATACGGTATGCTCTTAGTACTATTGATTCGCCAGGTTCTTCTTGTGTGTTCTCATATAATTTTTTATAGTATGATGTAGCAATATCTTTTATGTCTTCTGTTTTGTTCTATTCCTTTCTCATTTCTAACTTTTGTAACCCAATCTTTTGATTCTGACAGTTCTTTATATGCTTTTTTTGTTTCTCCTGATCTAATGATTTGCTCATCTATTTTTTGTCTTCTGTTTTGCTTTCTATCCCTTCTCATACTCTGTTTTATATCTTTACTCAGCTCTGATATACATTTTCTACGATTCTCTCTGTCTCTGGAACTGATTATTTGTTTCCTTGCTTCGAGTAGATTTTTTGTTTCTATTGATAAATAGCTTTTCTTCTTTTCTTTATTAGTGCAGGTACTTTTTGCTAGTTTGATTGAAGTCTCGAACCAGTCGTATTTCTTTTGAATATCTAGGTTCTTGATTTCTTTCTCAAAGTCTGCACATCTTTCGGTCAGTTTGTTTGCAGCTTCTTTTAGGTTTTGGATACTCAATCATCAAAGTAAGTAGTGTGAGATCTGCCCTGACCATTCTATGGTTCGTGTTGAAATTAAATTTGTTCACCACATTTAAATCGGTGAAATACACTGGTTTGTTGGTGAGAACAAAATCAATTTCATTTTTGTGTTTGCCTCCTGGTGATACCCATGTCCATTTCCTTGAACCTTTCTTTTTAAATTTGCTGTTTAGAATATAGTTTGTTTTCGAAAGACATATTAATGAGTCTTTCTCCATATTTGCTTCGTCGAGTTCCATATGTAAAAGGTCCAAGAACACGTCTTTCTTCTGGCAAGCTTTCACCTGTCTGGCCGTTGAAATCTCCCATCACTATTAAGTTTTTGTGTGTATGTCTCTCTATAGTACTGTTTAGATTCTCATATAATTCTTCTATTGTCTTTTTGACTGCTTGTTCGGTCGGAGAGTAAACTTGCACAATAGACCACATGTCTTCGTAATTGGGTAATTTTATATTTAGCACTGCTAAACGGTCCGAAATTCCTATGAACTCATCAACATATTGTATCATGTGCTTTTTGAGAATAAATCCTACCCCATTTTGGCCTTCTTTTTCGCCTATGTGATATAGAAGGAAGTCCTCATATTCTTGTATGTTTTCTCCAGCTCGTCTTACTTCACTCAGACCCAGAATGTCCCATTTGAAATCGTTTAGTGCATTATTTAGTTCGGTTAGACTCTCGTCCGACTTTAGGGTTAGAACATTAAGTGCTGCAATTTGGATGCTTTCTTTAATGGGGGATTACATTTTTCTTTGTTGCTAATGATGTCGTTTTTTAATGTATGTTTGTTTGGTTTTTTGTAGGTTGGTGGTTGGTGGTATAATTTCCCACGGGGACCAGCCGGTTTGGGGAATGTTAATTTGGTTTTGGTGGTATTCGTTGTTTTACTGTTTTTATTTTGGCTACCGCCTATTTCTAGTTTTTTGATGTCTCTTCTATATTCGGATTTGATTGGCTTCTCATTCTTTCTGCTGGGTTGATTCTCAATATTTTGGCAGGTTGGTTCTCCAGGAGCTTTGCTGAAGTTGTCCGGGGGATTAGACGGTGGGGTGGATTGGGCTCTCTTCCTCTTTTCAGGTTCCATTTTGTCTCGTATAATTAGTTTGCCATTCCATATTGTTGCATACTTTCCAGATGCTTGGCTTCCTTCACTTTTGGGATAAGAGCCTTTCTTTCTTTCAGTTCCTCTTTAGGTAGGTGTTCTGTTACGTAGACTCCTTCTGGAAAATATTTCTTCTTTTTCAAGATTTCATTTCTTCTCCATGTTAGGGTACATGAAATTTTTATAGGTCTTATCTTGCCTTCCGTCTTTTTCCCAACTCTGTATACGTTGCTGAGTTCCCATTTATCCCAGTTGTGTTTCTCTTCATCCGCTTGTTCTGTTGAGCAGGGAACGTTGAATAGTTCTATTACAGTATTCATTAATTCTAGATTGTTATTTTCACTTTCTTCAATCCCGTGCAGTAAGACATTATTTTTCCTTGTTTCAAGTTCCAGGTATTTTACTTTCATACTTCATAGCTTCGTTTTCCTTTTTTATTGGTAACAGTTGCTCTTCAATAGTTTTGCTGATAGTCTCGGTTATGGTTTAGGTTTGTTTATCATTATGTTTTTCAATATCTTCCTTTATAGTGGCTAATAGGACACACCCAATAGTAAAAATCATAAAATATATAGTAAATATTGAGGAATTGATAGTTATATTAATTGGATGGCTAGCCAGTTATTTCAACCAGCATTCAATTGAATGCCTGAGGAAAGTTACGCTAAGATACTTAAGGTAACATTTAAAAGACAGAGCTGTATTTTTACTGTTATAAGCCAAGTCTTAACTACTTCCACCTCATGGTAAGTGGTGATGTAGCCGCAGATGGTAAAGTGCACTGACTTAGCTTAAAAAGTACCTATGTTCATTCTTGCCTTGAAGACACCTACATTGTAATCGGATGGAAACACAGATGCTGGCAAATTATTCCACTCCTTTACTGTTTAATATGAACAACGAAGCAAACTAATTGGTTCGAATGTGTGGTATGTCAACAATAAAAGGGTGAATACTAGCCGAGCTCCTATTGGTCTGATGATGGAATGGAGAGGGAGGACTTAAGTCATGCAATTTAATGTTTAACCATCGTCTTCTACAACCACAATGTATGGAAGATTTTCCTTAAAAGTTACATTAAAGCACTGTAAAAAAATGTGCCAGGATCGAATTAACTTTGTTTTATATAGTCAGTACTTTTTAAATTAAACTAATACACATAGTGAAGGTGATAATAAAATAGAAATAGAATAGAAATGATCCTATGAAGTAAGGTTTAATAAACAAAATATCCCTAGACAGTGTTGATGTGCATATATAATACACCTTCATGATTTAGGGGAAAATTCTACTGAGGGATCTCTACATAAGTAAGTAAGTAAGTAACAGCCTGTATACGTCTCACTGCTGGGCACTGGCCTCCTCTCATTTCTGAGAGGCAAGGAAATGTCCGCCGCGCTGCCCCAATGCGTGTTGGCAACCTTCACATGTCCAAGAAATATTTTTTTCTTATTTCTCAGACATGCAGGTTTCCTTACGATGTATTATTTCACGGCTTAGCACTTGGTAAATAAACACTTAAAATTGCAATCAACAATTTCATTGGTGTCAGCGGGAAACGAACCCGGGTTGCTCGTGTAATTTGAAATTTACAGCGAGCGCTTAGCCCCTGAGTTATGACGGCTCCACATAGTATAAAACAAATTCGCTTCCCGCCTTCTGTACGCTTAGATCTTTTAAACTATGCAATGGATTTTGATGCGGTTTTCATCAATAGACAGAATGATTCAAGAGGAAGTTTTGTATGTATAATACATGCATATTATATATTATATAATTCTTTTGTCCATGTATGTATGTGATTGAACGCCTCTTAAACGGCTGAACTGATTTTGATAAAATTTTGTGTGTGTGACTAAGTTGATTAGAGAATCGTTTAGATACACAATTGGAACCGGTAGGTGGCGTTGTTGTCGAGATCCAAAAATTACCGTGCGAAGCTGTCGTGGATTACTAGTAACATAACATTTAAACAAAACAAAAGAAAACATTTATGAAAATATGGGTGTCTACTGTCTACCATGCTTTGTGGCATTCCTTGAGGGACTAAGTTCAGCAGTAGACTTGTAAAGTGCTGTAATGATGATGATGATGATGATAATGACTATCGACACACCGAAAAACATTTTTTTTTAAACTTGAGTGACAAACCAACTTTTACAGCCCAACTAATGGTAAGTGGCTAATGCAGTCTATGGATACCTATAGCCAATTTTAAACAAACAATGCTACAAATGCTTTGCCACCTCTGGGGACTAAAATGGAATACCATAGATGACCCATACTCCTTTTTTATTTAATGCACAAGCAGTTTTTTTTTATATAGGATAAGGATGACAAATGAGCACACAGTCCACCTGATGGTAAGTGATTGTTGCGGCCCATAGACATATACATCTATCCTCGATTACAAATCAAAATGCAGAGGTGTTGTCACCCATAAGGACTAAGATGGAATGCCTCGTTTCCAGTAAAAAGAGTCTCCTGTTCTCTATACTCACCATACGATACACAGCAGCGTTAAGCTGCTATTTTACGTAGGTATTCTGTGAGAGCGTGGTCCTTCCCCGGTCGAGTCGACCAATTCGTACTACAACTATACTACTAATATAGCTGCAGCATGGCTCTTCCACGTAAAAGCTAAGGCTGATGCATGCATATTTTGTCCTTTGTGATAAACATTATTCTGCTGTTTCATGCGGGTATTCTGTGAGAATGTGATCCTTGCCGGGTTGAGCCGACAATGTCTCAGACAATAACTACAGCCGTGGAATACAATATTTCAGGGACATGTTGTTGGTTGTTTGGATTGACCATGTAGTGGCAGTGTAAGAATAGAAACTACCCCATATCATTCCGTAGGTGTCTTAAGAGACGACAGAGGGAAACAAACCAGGAGATGGGCAGCAGTGTCTTACTAATAACGACTAAAAATAAAAAAAACTGCAGTTGCCATCCCGCTTGCCAAGCGTGGCAACTAAGGCAAATATCCCCCCTATGAAGCAATCTATGGTGGAGGCCTATAATCAGCAGTGAACTTTTATATGCTGTAATGGATGTATGTATAGAAGATAATGTATCCAGGAGTACATGACCCACTGAGAAGTGAAATTATTAAATCAACAGTAAACATTACAACTATGGCATAATCCCCCCTATGAGGCAATCTATGGGGGAGGCCCATGTTCAGCAGTGGACTTTTATAGACTGTAACGGATGTATGTATAGAAGATAATCTACCAGGAGCACATAACCCACTGAGATGTGAAATTATTAAATCAACCGTAACATTACAACTATGGCATAATCCCCCCTATTAGGCAATCTATGGGGGAAACCTAAGTTCAGCAGTGGACTAATAGGCTGTAAATGCTTCAATATTTATAGGAGCAAAATTAAAGTCGAGAGTTTTGGTTAAAATTATTTTCGAAAACTGAAAATGCTGAAAATAAAAACTAAATGTTCATACAAAAGTTTTAAAGTAGTAATAGTGCTAAATTATAACAAAACAATGACGTTTACTTACATTTTCTTTTACTTAGCACATCTTTTAATGAATTATTAAATAAAACTTCACTTGAATAATCGGCCGACTGCTAAAAATTTTAATTTTGTATTTAAAAAACAAATGAAAAATCACACTTATTAGGAAACACGAAAACTCATCGACTGCAGATTTAGAAATTTACTCGAGATTTTATTTTCAGTCAGAGAAGAAGTCAATACTTAGTGAAGAAAATATGAAGTAACAAAACAAAATCGAACTTAGCACATCCGTTGACTTCATGCAGCACCATTTTTTTAGTTTATTGCAGCTGTACTATGACAATAGAAAAGTGTTTCTTCCCACAATTTTGGTTTTACCCTATTTCTTTTAGAAATTATTGCTAAATATTCCTAAAAATATTAGAAATTCCTAGAGCACATAATTCTAATGAAGGATAAAATGTAATGTAACGTATTAAAATACTTACATAACAAAACAAATAACTCAAACTAAAATTAAATAGATAAGAGTTTGAGGGAGTCGCCTATTATTAAATCAGTGGCATCATACAGTGAAAAAACATGCGTGAGTGTCGTGGAACACTCGGTTGGAACGAAGTTCCTTTCGTAGTATATTATTATTGATAAACGTATTATATTATTGATTAACAAATACAAATAAATGAATTACTAACGTCTATTAAAATGAATAATCATTTAAAATAATATTTCTTTCATGGCAAGATAAAAAAAAGTGCGATGGAGATGGATATTATTCCATGTCGCTATAGAAAGGGGGTCGTGACGGAAAAATATTACACTTTTTCTCGCCTAGCCCCCAACCGTCAAATTCGTACCGTGCGATAAGAAACTCCGTTCCAAAAATTCATTGTATGTTTGTATATTACCTTTTTCATCAGGACATAAAAGTCCACTGCTGAACATGGGCCTCTACCATTGTAGGGAGAATTTTTCTTAATGTTTACACTTGGCAGGCGGATTGAAAATACAGCATCAGACATTCCGCACCTTTAACGCTGCTAACCGTTGCCGGTCTAGTTTTTTAACACCTACCGAAAACAAAAATATCTTTTTAGCGTATCCACAATCGCCTCTTGATTGGATTCTTTTACACTGCCACCTCACAGCTTGTTGTGAGGTGTCATCTGCTATAAACAAATAATCTTACCACTCCGATCGATATGTACGATTATTGCGTACGAGTCGTACGATCTTGCTTCGAATTTCCCTAAATCCCTGTCAAAATTAAATAGCCCTAAACCTTAATAATACTCATTTCGCATGAAAAAGGGCGAAATCCCTAAAAGTGAAAACACTGCTTGCACAGACCACAGATTATTACTAGTATTACTAGACAATTATAGATAGATACCCATAGAGATATACCTATGGAGGCGGCATATTCTACTATAGAAATAATAGTTATACAAATATCTATAATATCGACACACACTTGTCAAAAACAGTTTTGTCTCTTTTTAACAAAGCAGTAGCTGCAATAGGAAAGAGAGACAACTACACTTAGTCAAGTGCTTATTTTCGTAACACTTTCGTGTGACGTCATTAGCTCATCCATGCGTGACTGCACCGCCATGTTAAGCGCCAAGTTTTGTGGTAGATCTGCTGTCAAACTGTCAAAAAGCAGTGACAAAGTGTTGTACTAGAAATTATTTTAATAGATTAATTTTGTTCAGAAATGAATAAATAATAATAGTTTATAATTCCGGATATCATGTTTCATGATCATGCCAGATTTTCAAATTTCAAATAAACAAAATTAATGTACCTACCTGTGAAAATAATATTTTTCATTTAAAATCTGAATATATATACATATATATTTTATATTAAAATACTATAATATGGGATTATAATATGGGATCAGGATCTCCATCCCAGTAATATTATTACAGTAAACAAATTTGGTATACCAGCAAAATCTTCTCAAGAATCTTCCACTACTCTGTCAATATTCAGTTTTATTGTGTGCGTTATAACTTTTTAACTTTGTTCACAATTATATAAATGATGTAAAAACTTGAGTAAGTACTTAGCACACTCAGAACATTGTTTAAAACAAGTTGCATGTTAGCTGCCTGCATACTTAACTCTTTGTTTGACTGTACCTAATACAAGAAATCTGTTGCAGATTATGCACTGCGTAAGTGTACATATGCGGTGAAGCCTGGTGAAGCAGCTCAAGCGAAACTTAAGGGATAGCAATCCAAATCTAATTTGACAACCCAACAATATCCATTGCTTCATGTGATTGAAAAATTCGTTTGCTCGACAACAAAACCAACGCAATGGATATTGTTAAACTGTCAAATTGGTATGGTTTGTCATTTTGGTGTGTTACACAATTAGGCTACGAATTTAATTTCTATCTACACAAAAGCATAAAACTGCCAGATACATTATTTATTCCTCAGATAAGTTATTTGACGATTGAAAATATAGCCCTGTACCTATATAAATACCTACGGAATAAAATAAATAAAGCAACAAATTCAATTATATGATATGAGAACAAATTCATATTAGTAAAAATATCGATATCAGCTGCCCATATTGCTGAGTTACAACCCTATAAAAGGCGGCCATTTTATGCGCCAGTGTATTGTAGGTAGTCACGCTAATTCTGTAGGTATGCCCAGTCCATATACTTCTAAGTCAGTGTAGATACCTAAGTAGATATAAATTATTTAAATTTGATCTGTTATTATAAGTAGACTATAGTAATGTACTGTGGACATAAAAATATTTTATATGTATACATTTTTGGTTTTTACTTTGCATGTTTTTTTATTGTTCTTTTAGCACTTGTAAGAGAATCTAGTACCCTATTTCATCTCCTAAGTTTTGCATGTGGCACCAGACCAAAAACGGGCAACAAATCAATACCATATTGATTTCTTATAATCACACGGAAACTAGATATTAAATAAAACCAAAAAAAAAAAGTCATTTTGATTGCTTTACATCAGATGGTCACGTAAAATAAAATTAATATCATACAATGAAAATCTTCACATTTCATATGTGAATTCACAGTCTTTGATGTAAAATGAACATGTTTGAAAAGTTTTACACCTGGCAGTAAATTATAGTGGATCCATTCCCCTAAGATTATTTAAAAAGTCATTTATATAATCTAATCCTTTCCCGCCCAGCGGATGAACTAAGGGAAATTCTAAATCGATCTTATGGCTCTTACCATAGACGGGATTATAACAATCTTGTATTTATCACAGATTTTAATCACCAAAACTAGCTAGATAGAAAACGGTGCAAAACTACGAGACCTCTGGTACTATGATGGTTAAGTAGGACTTGCCATAATCGCGAATAAGCTTGGAATTAAAAATAACTGTAGAGTTATATAAAACCAATAAAACTAGTTTTACTGCTTATATGGCGTTTTTATTCAATGTGGAGTATTCGCGTAAATATAAGATGTCATTATGTAGCCAGTACGGAATGAAAATAACAAATAAAATTTGCCGATTAGAATTAAACGTGATTAAATATGTAAAACTAGTTTTATTCAATGTGTATTGTCGATTAAATATAACAAATCATGATATAAAACGATTGAAAATCAATATGTAAGATATTGTAATGCTTTTATGTCGAAAACTTCGCTTAATAGACTACTGGACTACTATTAGACATGTAAAGTCCTATGATGGGATGGTAACTACGCAATCACCACGCTTGGCTGATGAATTAATAATTTGGAACATTGGAATAGGCTGGAGCTCATATGCATAAAGATATTGAGAGAGTCAGATTTTTTGGCTTCTTTAGCTAAATTATTTGCAATTTTACTATCCTGAATCCCGCAGTGGCTATAGATCTATGCCAAGCAGCCCTTTTTTGTGGCAGTTGTACAGATCAATTTAATATATAATTGTTAACAAATAAGCAACAGCAAATGTTAATCTAAACATTTTCTACAACAATAGAGAGCATTAAAATGAAAAAAAAAAAAGAATAAAACTAATTATTTGTAACTATTCTAATATAGCACAGACTACTAAGAGGATACTACGAACTAATATAAATATAAAATGCTTATAAATTTATGATGTTGACAACTTCGTAGCGCAGTAGGTAATTGTTTGGTCGCAGTATTGGAGGCGGTGGGATCGTTTCTTGCCCGGAACAAGTATTTGTATCTGGTCTTAGTCTGAACGATTGTCCATGTGGAATTTGTGATTGTAAAACACCTCCACAATACAGAAGAAATTCCTGACGGAGTAACATTGTTAAAATAGAAAAAAAATTAATTGCATGTTATTAATCGTTAAAAATTCGCAAACAAATTCACCGAGGTGTGTAATAAAGTAAAAAAAAAACCTAACTGGACGTATAAAATTTTAGCTTCCAAGAACCTAACCTGATTCACATACACTACGTTTACTTGGACTCTGTGTCAATTTATCATTAACTATAAGTGTTCGCGACGGTGAAAAGTGTTTGGAAACAAAGTGATTGAAAAATAATATTAAAAGTGAAATTAGTGACAAAACTGAGTGAAAAGTGCAATAATATAATTTTATAACATGTTTAAAACCTTAATATGTTAGTATAGAGCATAATTTGGTAATAGTTAGGAAAATAACTCTTATTTATACAAACGAAAAGTCGACCAATCAGAGCACGACATATTAAAAAACTTTCTAGGCGTTTTTAATAAACTGCGTAATAGTTGATCACGAAAATTATTCAAATAATTTTTATGCTCTAGAAGAATTGTAAACATGGTAGTGAATTAGATTAAGGTTTATAGATAAAGGAAATAAAAGAATATTTAGCGTGATGAAACATATTTCCTACTTATAGCAAAATTAAAGAATTAATATACCCAAATATTGTGAAAATTTGGGATATTTTGGTTAATAACTTTTTACATTGTTAATATATTAAGAAACCTTTACGGTATGCTAATAAAGAACTAAATTACCGATTTAACAATGTTTAGTACTTTAACGTAAGAAGTAATTGTGTTTAGAAAAAATTGTAATTTAAGACAATTGTATAGAGAAAATGTTATGCAATAAAGAGGCAAAACGGACAATGGCAAGCGGCTCACTTTAAAGTAACGCTCGAGTCTACCTTAGGGGCTCGGGGCCCAGTAACATTGTAGTAAGTAGAACTACCAGTAATAAGTGGTAGTAAAAAGTAGTAGCTGAAGTGACTAGTAGCAGAATATAAAACATAGTGAATAGTAGCCAGCGACATAGTAGCTAATAATAGCAGCTACACAAGTGATAGTAATAGCTAGTTGCACAATATAGTAACTGATAATAGCAGTTACAAAAGTGATAGTAATAGCTAGTTGTACAACATAGTAACTGATAATTGCAGTTACACAAGTGATAGAAACAGCTAGTGAAGTGATATTAATAGCTGATAATAGCAGCTAGATAAGTGATAGTGGTAGCTAGTAGTACAACATAGCAGATGATAATAGCAGGTAGTTAAACAGTGATAATAAAAGTAGCTACTACTAGTATAAATAAGTTACTACCAAATAATTTGAAGAAATCATCTGAAAAATATAGTGACCAACCGACAGTGAACAACCGATATAGAACAGCCGTAGTTGAACGGTGAATATGGTTATATTCAACAACCGCGGTCAATAACCAATAGTCAGAAGATTTCCGCCGAACAGTTGAGCAGTCGAACCGCTGGCCCCTGCCTTGCCATTTGTATTTTAATTCGTGCATTTTGATTTAATGTCAGTCCACAGTACCCCAGCCGCACCCACAAAGACGGCAGTAGAAGAATCCACCGGAACATATAGGTGGAGGACGTGAGCGACTCGCGGAGTCTCTCTGTTAACATTTACTCTGGAGAGTTTCGCTCGTCCGGCACAATAAGATCTGTAATAGGCTTATTTGTTTTTTACTTTATCCATATCTAAATATTTTTATTAAATTGTTTTTTTTAAGTTTTTGCGGGATACTTTTTATTTCTAGTCTCATTAGGCATGCTTAGCTAAATATTTTCAGATAGTTTTTTAATGATTAACATGTAATTTACTGTCGTAGTGACATGCTGACATGGTATCATATTTCTTAAAGTTTTTTTTTTTATAATACAAATATATACTTGTGTTTAAATTACTCTTGAATCATTAAACTAATATTATTAGTCTTTGTTAATATTTTATATTGAATCTAAATAAATCTTACTTGTAGATTCTAATGTATCCAAATGAAATATTTAATTAATGTTGGTAACACTGCCTACTATTTATTTATTATTTCACGTTGTTGGCAGTAGTGTTCCGAACGAGACCGAGCAGGAAATAACGGGGTTTATCGCCTTCTCTGTTTTTTACTTCTATCACTTGAGGAGCTTTTGTCTGTGACTTATTTACGTAAAATAATTATTATAAGAGAACAGTGATTGATGATTGATCTCAATAAACGTTTGAACATGTGGTATGTGCTGTGAACTGTGATTTTGTTGACGTGATTTGATTCTAATGGCGGTCTGTGACAGTGCTTTGATATGTTTGTGTCGAAATTCCGAAAATTAAGCGAGGGATATCATTGTGATGCCTATGATTGCTGGTCAGTATTCCAAGGTTCAACATCAAAATCTTTTATCCCGCATAAATCTTTTTAGAATTGAATAATACCTATTTATCACGCTACTTCCTACATTTCCGTATTCTTAAT
Source organism: Parnassius orleans (assembly GCA_029286625.1). Lineage (NCBI taxonomy): Eukaryota > Metazoa > Arthropoda > Insecta > Lepidoptera > Papilionidae > Parnassius > Parnassius orleans. Next base: position 780,796 of record JAGSMP010000265.1, on the reverse strand, counting down.
GAATTAAATCGTGATTTTGGCAATATAGAAGTTGTTTCTAGGACATCGTTGGTCAATATCAATTCGTGCGTTGCCTGTTGACATTTTAGCGAGCGATAGTCGCAAGTAACGATGTCGCAAGTAGCATATCTGGGTCATCAAAGTTCAGGTCACGACGCGCGCAGTGACGTCACTGCCTCCCCTGTACAGACACGCACCCCCAGCCACCTTCACTTTCAAAATTGTAATGTGTGCATAATATATGTGATATTGTCAGAATGTACATATTTATATATATCATACATATTGTTTGTACATGGAAAAAAATCGTAAACTTTTACGTAAATATTCATCACTAAAATCTTCAAAATAATGTTTTGTTTCTGAATTTGTTACATTTCTAATTCAGCATTTTACCCTTACCGTTACCGCCTGTTAAAATCTACTATTGAACATAGGCCTCCCCCATAGATTGCCTCATTGAAGGGAAAATATTTTCCATAGTTTCCATGGTGTCCATGGTGTCAAGTGGATTGACAACCATAGTTTTTTTTTTAGTCATTATTAGGAAGACGCTGCTGCCCATCTTGTGATTTGTTTGTCTGTCGCCTCTTACAACACCCATGGGATGATATGGCGTGGTGAATATGTGTTATTCAGCGTTTTATTAACACATAAATGAATAAAACTTGCATGTAAATTCTTTTCAAATAATTGTCTTAATAATATATTGTGGTAGCATAAAAATATATGCTACCCCATATCATCCCCAAGCATCCCATGGGTGCCATAACTGGCGACAGAGGGAAACAAATCAGAAGATGGACAGCAGCGTCATACTAATAACAATTTAATTAACTTAAATTGAGAATTTAAAAAAAAAAACCCGAAACTAAAAGAGCTGATGGTCATCAAAAGGCTGAAAAGATTTTCTTGAATCATATCTAAGAACACTCACGATTAAGTCACATTTTAAACAAAAAAAAAACGTAAAACTAAATTGGTTCATATGTTTGGGAGGTATGATGCCACAACAGCCACACATATATACACATTAAAGATATAACACCCCTCTTTTTTGTCTGAGTTTAAAAACCTACTACACTAAACCAGGTTGCCAAACCGTCTGGCAAAGTGTAGCGGCTATGACAAAGTTTATTCCATAAGTATGGAATGTGTTTGTGGCAATCCTTGGGGAGGAATATGTCCACCATTGGACTTGCTAAGGATTGTAATGATGACGATGGTCCCCTATATACCTACATCTATTAAATCATATTAAAAACTGATAATTTAATTTATCTTCTCCTTTTTTTAGTGGTTTGTTAAAATTTACCAATGATTTAGAATAGAACAATTTTTATTCAATATATATTCAAGCATACTTTTTTAATTAAAAAAAAGGAAAAATAGTAACAATGCTATTAACATGTTTTACTAATATTCCCTGTAATCACTCCTGGTAAGCTTAAAATGCTTGTGTTAGGAGTGGTTCACAACTAGGGCATCGAGAACTGTCTCTTTCCAGGAACCGGTTCTTTCGGTTCCAAATTTTTGCCATAACCGGGTACCCGATTCTTTCGGTTCTTGCTGTTCTTTTCTTTCTTTTAGATTGGAGGCTACTTTCATTCAATGTGAATAACGATGTTATAATCATATCCATAAATAAAATAGTTTATTGCAAATCGTAGATACTATTTATTATTTTTAAAGCCTTTTCAAGTCTTTTGGTAACAATAATTTCTGAGTCATAATGGAATACTAAGTAAGTACTTAATCTATCTAAATATTATAAATGATCAGTTCTTTTTATTTGGTAAGCAAAAAGTATTTTTAAAAGTAATTATTCAAGTAATAATTGCAATAGTTTCTTTCTAATTAAATATAAAACAAATTAAATATCTCACTAACTAGGAACATTCATTTTACAATTGCATGTAAACAGTTATTTCACATTACTTAAATTTTAATATCAATCAACATAAAAATAATATAGAATAGAAATTCTATTCTATTATAACAATACAATATTCTATCATAAAATATATTATACGGATACTGTTATTATAACAAAATATAAATCGGCTCACTTATGAAAAAGAAAATAGTTTTAATTAAACGTTACTTCTTAATTTTACTTAAATAAAAAGAACGCAGAAAAAAATTAATGCATCCAAAGTTTTGTCTCTTAGAGACGAGCGCAGCTTATTGCAGACTATGCCGGCTAAAGAAAATATACGCTCCGGCTCTACACTGGTGGGCGAAATTGTTTTTAAATGTTCATAAGCTAACGATAAGTAGTACCCTCGTTGTCTTTGCCCACCATTTTTAAATAGAGCCATTTCAACTCTCACAGTAGAAATTAAGTCATTTTCTTGATCTGTCGACTCAGTAGCAGTATTAACAGCTTTAGACAACACTCTATTAAGTTCCTCTTCATTTGTTAGGGGAGATTCATGAAATTCAACTTCCTGCAGATCTTGACTTCCAATTGCTGGTGTTTCTTCAAGGGACACTTTTTATTTACAACGCGACGTGCCGTGGATCTTCCAAACCAATGAGTTGTGCGAAGGCATAGATTTTAGCACCAATTTAAAAAAAAATGTAATATAGATATCGATCACTGATCGTTTTATCAAACTATATTGATAAAAAAAAAATTACTCAAACAAATGAAATAAAACATCATTACAGATAGTTACTGTTTCGTTTGTCAATAAGACACACTTACGTCGACAGAAGTCGTATGTCGATTCGTTATTTTCTGCAATAATTAATTATAAAATATAGAAAAATATTTAAAAACGTTTCGTTTTTGCTATAGTAAAAGTATTAGCTTTCGTTTTTAATTTTTAAAACATGTTTTTATGACTGTCCCATGTATGACAGAAATAGAAACCATTTATTTATGCCTATAATTTATCCTTTTATTACATACATATTTTTGTATAACTGTTACGAACGATGTCGAGCACCCAATTTCATACATCTCCTTTGAGTTTTAAGTAGGTAACTTGACACTCGCTGGTAGCGAACTTGGCCCCCTCTTAATTTTTGGTGTGATTTCTCAGACATGTTAGCTTTCTCACTATGATTGTCATAGTAGTAAGTTGGGCATTATGAATGTAGTAAATATAGTTATTGCTTAAGCTGTGACATAGTTTGCATAATATATTTCTTGATGGCATGCTTTCAATTACACAAGGGTTTATGTAACTTCAATCTCACCGAAAACAAATATCAAAAGGGGGCCAAGTGAAACAGTTGAGATCTAAACATGCACCAAGCTCCATAGAATTTGATTAAATTATAGGAATGTATTGCACATGTCATTCATTCATTTCTAGTGACCTGATAATTCAAGTATTGATTCATCTTACGAACTGGGTCATTCGGGTCCATTCAAATGGATCATTTTGAGTTACAGTACTCTGTGATCTGTGAGACTCGCTCGATAATGTCGGTCGTCGGACATTACTATACTCTTTCGTCGTAGGTCCTGTTAATCATTTGATCTGGAACATTCAGAAAATGTAATTGCCACCATCAATACTTTGATGAGACCCGGGTCAAATTAACGAATCATTTACGATTGACACATGTTTTATGTACAACATTCTTAGAACTGCATTTTGCAATACATTACCATGCATTTTGAATTTAAAAGATAAAGGACAGAATTATTGAGATTTTTTAAAATAATTTTTCTTCCTTCCAAAATTACTTATTCTGAACCTTCTCTACAAATTTGGCCAGTTATTGCATAATAACCCTGTATATGAGTCGCCTGTGAGCCAGTGACCATGGGTTCTGTAAAGTACTCCAAGCGTCAGCAAAATTTATAATATATTAATTATATATTATTAATATTAATAAATCATATTGCTAATATACGCAATGAAGTCTGTAAAAGCTAGTTTTATTTAAACCTAGGAGTGACCTAGGTTTTTAATAAGCGTGTGATAAAAATGGCACTTTTCAGACCTTAATAACTCAAGAACTATAACAGGTTTATTCATAAAATTCGTGATTATAGACATTAAAGGAGTCCTTATTAGTATGACAAATGTGAAAGTTTAGTAGTTTTTAAGTCATAGGGGTTCCAAAGTGGCTTAAAATGGTTTATGTAAATACTAGCGATCCGCCGCGGCTTCGCGCGGGTGATTTCTGGATCCTCGAAAACAGCGCCACCTACCGGGTCCAATTGTGAATCTAAACCATCCAGGGACCCTGGAGCTGGAAGAAGAGATAGATAAGTTACGCTGGCATATTATAGGATTATCCGAGGTCCGAAGAGAGGAGGAGGACACGGTAATCCTCGAATCCGGCAACTTGTTCTATCACTGGGAGGGCGACCATCTGTCCCAAGGAGGTGTCGGATTTATCGTCCACAAGTCTCTCGTTAACAACGTTGTAAAGTAGTTAATAGAATCAGGCGTTACTTTGCGGAAATCCATTATATTAAAGTGGGAAAAATTAACTTTGCCAATATCCGCTCAATAAAATAAAATGATGTGTCTTACCTAGTTTGAAGAGCACCTCCCGCCCTCCCTCAATTGCGTGCACTATCCCCGTCACCACTAATCCCAGCACCACTACTCCCACCACCACTACACTAGGAAAGACACACCACCGACGACAATACGACACGTGTTTCGCCTCTACACGAGGCATCTTCAGGTGTAGTAGATTCTACGGTGGCTGACCGCTAGAGGGCGGGAGGTGCTCTTCAATCTAGGTAAGACACATCATTTTATTTTATTGAGTGGATATTGGCAAAGTAATTTTTCCAACTTTAACGTTGTAAAGATTGTGAGTGTGTCGACGAGGTTACGTACCTTATACTCAGAATCACCAAACGGTATTCGTTGAAGATCATACAGGTTTACGCACCAACCTTGGCACATCCCGATGAGGAGGTGGAGAAATGTATGGGATATCTCTAAAGCCATGCATTCCTCTAAAACCCACTATACGGTGTTAATGGAGACTTCAATGCAAAACTAGGCACAAGAGAGAACGGTGAGCTAAAGGTAGGGAAATTTGGAATAGGGCAACGGAACCAAAGGGCTCAGCAGCTGGCCGACTTCATGGAGAAAGAGGACTTTATGATGAACTCTTTCTTCCAGAAGCGGCCCCAGGAAGTGGACCTGGTCGAGCCCCGACGGTTCGACAAAAAATGAGATTGACTTCATTATGACGACCAGATGAGAACTGTTCATTGATGTCTCAGTGATCGCGTATGTGAAAACTGGTAGCGATTACCGAATGGTTAGAGGCACACTGAACCTAAATATTAAGTTGGAGAGGTCTCGTCTAATGAAGTCAACGCTCCGTCCTCCTCTTGATCTAATTCAAAGTCCCGAAACCTTTCAGCTCGAGTTACAAAACAGTTTTCAGTGTCTAGAAGACTGCAATGAAGTGGACGATATGAATGATAAGCTCGTGGAAACTGTCCATGCGGTCGGAGCTAAGTTCTGCAAGACCGGCCGCAGAAGAACAAAACTCTCCGATCACACTCTTAATCTCATGGCTGTTAGACGAGAAATGAAGCTGAAGTCTTCAGCAAATTTCACAGCATACAGGCAACTAAACAGACAGATCTCCAAATGCATGCGGCGGGGACTTACGCAACTTTAATACTATCTGTATATCGTATTGAAGAAGCTATCGAGCGGAACCAGGGCTCCAAAGTCTTTGCCAGAGATCTGTCTGCCAGAAAGAGCCAACTTCCTTCTTCTGAAGCGGACGAGGACGGAATTAAAGAGCAGAAGCTCTTTTATTCCGTCCTCCATGGTGGAACTACTCCGGAGGCGTGGAGCAGAAGTGCGGTGGTGTTGTTCTTCAAGAAAGGCGACAACGCTCTCTTGAAAAACTACAGACCGATTTTCCTTCTGAGCCGCGTCTACGTGCTGTTTTCGAGATTCATTACGAATTGTCTCGCACGCAGACTTGACGACTTCCAGCCTCCCGAATAAGCCGGTTTCTGAAAGGGCTTTAGTACCAAAGACCACATACATACCCTTCGGCAAATTGTACAGAAGACCGAAGAGTACAATCTTCCACTTTGCCTTGCGTATGTGGACTATGAGAAAGCCTTTGATTCTCACTGATTTGATTTTAGTGCTCAAAGCACTGGCCGAGCTGGTTTAAAGCAGTTTCTCTCTGTACGTGACGAGCCGCCAGTGCTCACGCACACGCGCGCCTCAAGCTTGTAGTAGTTAAATTATCATAGCGCGGTTGTATGAAGCTTTGCCTCTGTACGGTACGGTTTCTTTACTCATGTGCCGCCAGTGCTCACGCACACACGCGCCTCAAGCTTGCAGTAGTTAAATAATCATATCGCGGTTGTATGAAGCTTTGCATCTGTACGGTACGGTTTCTTTAGTCATGTGCCGCCAGTGCTCACGCACACGCGCCTCAAGCTTGTAGTAGTTAAATTATCATAGCGGTTGTATGAAGCTTGCCTCTGTACGGTACGGTTTCTTTACTCATGTGCTGTGGGTCTGCGGGGCCGAGAGGTCAATCGACGGATTCAACTCGGTTGGGCAGCGTTCGGGAAATTACGACACATCTCGTCAGGTATACCTCAAAACCTGAAAACGAGATTGTACAACCAGTGCGTGTTGCCAGTGATGACTTATGGATCTGAGACGTGGTCCTTCATTGCTGGCCGTATGAGGACGCTCAAGGTCGATCAGTGAGCTATAAAGAGGGCTATGCTCGGGGTTTTTCTGCTTGATAAACTTAGAAATGAGGATATCCGCATTAGAACTAGAGTGACCGACATACATAGCTCAATGGATTGGTAAGTTGAAGTGGAATGCCACTTGCACACAATGGGCCAGCCATATAGCTCGTAGAACCGACAACCGCTGGGGAAAAAAGGTTCTCGAGTGGCAGCCTCGTACCCGTAGGTGAAGTGTAGGGCGTCCCCCCACTAGATGGAGTGACGACCTGGTAAGACATGCAGGAAGTCGATGGATGCAGGTGGCTCAGGATCGTGCTTTGTGGCATTCCTTGGGGGAGGCCTATGTTCAGCAGTGGACTTGTGGAGGGCTGTATTGATGATGATGATATATATAAAGATATTCATTGCCGTTGCGGTGCCCTTTTATTTTTTAACAGAACAAGGGTGACAAATGAGCGTACAGTCCACCTCATGGTAAGTGGATGCTGTGGCTCATAGACATCTAAATTATCCTCAATTAAGAATCAAAATGCAGATGCGTTGTCACCCTGAGGATTAAGATGGAATGCCTCGTTTCCAGTAAAAATGGTCACCATACGAAACACAGCAGCATTAAGTTGTTAGTTGCTATTTCACGCTGGTATTCTGTGAGAGAGTGGTCCTACCCCGGCCGAGGCGACCCATTCTTCTACAATTATACTACTAATATAGCTGCAGCGTGGCTCTACCATGTAAAAATTTTTTTCTTTTCCGAACTTGCCCAACACACTGCGGCAGTCGTACTCATGGTATATTCCTCGGAGCCTCGTGGTTCCGCAAAGTCTCTGTGAGCACACACTTCAAATTTTGTCACATAATGAGGCGACACGCAGCATGATAAGCCCAGAAAAGAGGAAGTAATGGTACTATGAATAAAAACTACAAACATGAGAATATACATAACTTATATGTGTAGGTAATATCAAGTGGTGGACTGCCTTGTTGGTCTAGTAGTCGTAAATGCGGTTGATGATCATGAGGACCCGGGTCTGACCAAAAATTATTTACTGTGTTTATCTGTCACGAAATTCTCAGTAGCAGCCAGGAGTCGAGAAGTTAGCAGTGTTTCACCTCGTGTCTGAAAGTACGGAAAGCTGTTAGTCTTGCGCCTGATCTCTCTGCGGTCGTGTCGGATTACCGTCCCATCGGACTATGAGAGTGAGGGAATAGAGAGTGCACCTGCGCTCGCGCTCGATCCTGTCCTGCACAGATTGCTAGTCTCCGTCGAGACTGGCCGCCATGACCGAAATTAGGTCTGGAGGACATTATTATTACATTATCAAGTCGTCAGAATAGTTGAAAGCTATTGATTTTGAAAGAAAAAACTTAGTGTTTTCAAAGGGTCAAGTCACCAAGAAAAGTTTAGGTACCGCTGTACTACAGCGTGTAGATCAGATTTATTGGCATCTTGAAAGGGGTGACGCTGCCGCACTGTGGGCACATGAGTAAAGAAACCGTACAGAGGCAAAGCTTCTAATGAGTTGTCAAAATTTTTACCTATTTTGGTAGGGTTGGCACAAGAGGATAAAATTAAATAAACAAAACGTTTATCAGCTTTTATTATATACTTAACATAGAATGTTTTTTTATAAACTACTTATTCAAAATATTTTATTTTATAATTTTTGTTCTTCAACAATTTGTTGTGCCTTTTAATTAAATGGTAAATTATGAATCTAATGTAAAGTTTTTTAATAATCTATTGGAAAACACTCGCATGGCACAACAAATGTAGTTTGGAAACCCCAAAAGTGCACGTCTCATGAGCGTTTCATTTAATTTTGATGAAAAAATAAATAAAAATAGTGACGATAATTTTAACAAGAAAACAAAAACAAGAATCTGATCGGTTTTCATTAATAACATTTAAACGGTGTGGAGTTCAATAACAAAAATCAATAGAATATATATCCTTAGAATATATGGAATCTTATTTAATACTATATATCTCAATCTATTGTTTACATTTCTATTAAGTGAGAAGACTCACCGACGCACAGAACAACGGACGGCAGTTCATATATTTTTCAAATTACATTTTTGTTATGTAATCTAAAGTGAATCAATTAGAAAATAAACTAATCTTATAATTCAATGTCTGTAGTTATTGTGACGTTAATAATAATATGGATTTGATGTCTAGCTAAAGGTATAAGAACGATTTTGTGTAGCGCAATTGAGGTATGGCCACATATCGAGAGTAGAGCACTCCCTCTCGTTGTGAGGCGTGTAATACAAACTTGCACACGTTTGAATATTTCATTACCAATATTTACAATGATTCTTTCGAGATCAAAATATTAGCAAAATTTTTGCTCAATCAATTCATACTCACAGAGTCTATATTGTTGCTTTTTTTATAATAAAAAAGTTTTGAAAGGATATCTTCTCTTCCGACGGCTTTTAAATTGCCGTCTGAAATAATAATGATAAAAAACATGAACCTACGTATTTCATTTATAAACGTAATTATTAAATTATAAACGTTATAAAAATAACTATTCAATCACTTATAGGTAGGTAGGTCACTTATAGGTGAGTTATCTATCTATCACATTCATCATCATCATCATTACAGCCCTTCACAAGTCCACTGATGAACATAGGCCTCCCCTAAGGAATGCCACAAAGCACGGTCCCGAGCCAGCTGCATCCATTGACTTCCTGCATGTCTTACCAGGTCGTCACTCCATCTAAGTGGGGGGACGCCCTACACTTCGCCTGCCGGTACGAGGCTGCCACTCGAGAACCTTTCTTCCCCATCGGTTGTCGGTTCTTCGAGCTATATGGCCGGCCCAATGCAACTTCAGCTTACTAATACTTTGGGCTATGTCGGTCACTCTAGTTCTAATGCGGATATCCTCATTTCTAAGTTTATCACGCAAAGAAACCCCGAGCATAACCCTTTCCATAGCTCGCTGAGCGACCTTGAGCTTCCTCATACGGCCAGCAGTGAAGGACCACGTCTCAGATCCATAGGTCATCACTGGCAACACGCGCCTCAAGCTTGCAGTAGTTAAATAATCATATCGCGGTTGTATGAAGCTTTGCATCTGTACGGTACGGTTTCTTTAGTCATGTGCTGTGGGTCTGCGGGGCCGTGGGTTCGAATCTCGCACGGTACAATTGTTCAATGCTTACAAGTTATTCCGATCTGAAAGCTATAGAGAATTACTTAATTAGTATAATTACAGGCTGTGAAGAATCGCATTCCAGGATTTTCTCCTGTATTGTGGAGGCGATTTATAAGAAATTGTCTCCATGATATAAGAGAAAATTCTTGTAAGGAATTTACGCTTTCAACTGCCTTCAAATAAAGGAGGAGGTTCTCAATTCGACTGTATTGTTTTGTGTGTTACCTCAGAACTTTTTTTCTAGGTGAACTGATTTTCTTTTCATTTGAAAGCTGGTGCTTCTCATGTGGTCCCATATAATAAGATCAAGATCTCCAAGTAGTTTTGGAGTTATCCTTAATAATGCGTATTTAAGAAGTCGGTTGTACAAAATTTTTAATTTTACCACTTCTTATAAAATAAAATAAACTATGACGTTTCAGTACGTTAACAGGGGTCGACAACAGATGTCGCTACTAGTTATAAAGGCCTCACCATCCACTTGCCATAAGGTGGCCTGTACGCTCGTTTTTCACTCTTACTCTATAAAATAAATTTATACGTAGAACACCTCTGTTCGCGAGTGACTTAAGGCGCTTCAACGCACTCGAATTTAAAATAAACGCAATTATTTTATTTATAGGATATGGGTGACAAAGATAAACGAGCACACAGTCCACCTGATGGTAAGTGGTTACTGTGGCCCATAGACATCTGCTACTAAATGCAGATGCGTTGTCACCCCTGAGGACTAAGAATGCCTCGTTTCCAGTAAAAAGGGTCTCCGGTTCTCCACACTCACCATACGTAACACAGTAGCATTAAGCTGCTATTTCACGCTGCTATTCTGTCTGTGAGAGCGTAGACTTTCGCCTGTCAAGCCGACCCATTCTACCAATATACCCAATATAGCTGTATTAAAGCTCTACTGTAAAAATGCCGTTACCGTTACAGCCTATGAAAGCCCACTGCTGAACATAGGCCTCCCCCATAGATTGCCTCATAGGGGATTTTGTCATAGTTGTAATGTTACTGTTGATTTAATAATTTCACCTCTCAGTGGGTCATGTGCTCCTGGTAGATTATCTTCTATACATACATCCATTACAGCCTATAAAGTCCACTGCTGAACATAGGCCTCCCCCATAGATTGCCTCATAGGGGGGATTTTGTCATAGTTGTAATGTTACTGTTGATTTAATAATTTCACCTCTCAGTGGGTCATGTGCTCCTGGTAGATTATCTTCTACATAAATCCATTACAGCCTATAAAGTCCACTGCTGAACATAGGCCTCCCCATAGATTGCCTCATAGGGGATATTTGTCACAGTTGTAATGTTACTGTTGATTTAATAATTTCACCTCTCAGTGGGTCATGTGCTCTGGTAGATTATCTTCTATACATAAATCCATTACAGCCTATAAAGTCCACTGCTGAACATAGGCCTCCCCCATAGATTGCCTCATAGGGGGGATTTTGTCATAGTTGTAATGTTACTGTTGATTTAATAATTTCACCTCTCAGTGGGTCATGTGCTCCTGGTAGATTATCTTCTATACATACATCCATTACAGCCTATAAAGTTCACTGCTGAACATAGGCCTCCCCCATAGATTGCCTCATAGGGATTTTGTCATAGTTGTAATGTTACTGTTGATTTAATAATTTCACCTCTCAGTGGGTCATGTGCTCCTGGTAGATTATCTTCTATACATACATCCATTACAGCCTATAAAGTTCACTGCTGAACATAGGCCTCCCCCATAGATTGCCTCATAGGATATTTGCCATAATTACCACGTTTGGCAAGCGCAGTTTTTAATTTTTAGTAATTATTAGGAAGACTTGTTTCCCTCTGTCGCCTCTTACGATATGGAGTAGTGGATATTCTTACACCGCCACTGTACGTTATAAAATAAATTTTATTCAATCGTTATAAATCGTTAATGAGACCAGTTACTAAAAATAAAAACGTCTTCAGTCCTAACAGGTGGGAAAATAATTAAAGAGGGTGCATTCAGTAAAATAAAACTAGGCCGCCACTTCATAATTCATGCAAGATGTGAGCTCCAAAGAAATTTCAACTCGAAAAGTTATACATAGATTTTATAACAACCCGTGTGAAACTCCAATTAGTGTCTCTACGGACTCCTAGTCCATCCACTTACCATCAGGTGGACTGCGAGTTTGTCACCTTTATTCTAAACTCGCAGGCTTAAAGTTTAAAACCTAGACGGGCAGCTAGGGATCAATCCAAACAACATGTCTTTGAAATATTGTATTCCTAGGCAGAGAGCCACGCTACAACTGTATGACTGTGCCACTGTCAGCTCGATCGGGAAGGATCGCCGTTACCTTTACAGCCCATTAAAGTGCACTGCTAAACGTAGACCTCCCCCATAGATTGCCTCATAGGAGGTTAATTTGCTATAGTTGCCACGCTTGGCTAGCGGGTTGGCAACCGCAGTTTATTTTTATTTTTAGTCGTTATTAGGAAGACGCTGCTGCCAACTCTTGATTTTGTCCCTCTGTCGCCTCTTACGACACCCACGGGATGATATGGGGTAGTTTATATTCTTATACCGCCACTACGCGGTCAATCCAAACAGAGCAGGCATTCCATCTTCGTCTCACGAGTGACAATACGTTTGCATTTTGATTCTGAATCGAAGATAGATGTAGATGTGTATGGGCCGCAGCATTATCTATTATATCATTATCATTATTTGGTTTGTATGCTCGCTTGCCACTCTAGTTCTAAAATATTTCGAAAATCCAAAAGTGCACGCCTCACTCGCTTATTATGTTAAAAATTAAAATTAAAAAACAGAGAATCTGATCGACTTTCATTAATTACTTTTAAATGGTGTTGAGTTCAATAACAATAATCAATAGAGATCCTCCTTACAATACATGGTATCTTATTTAATACCTTCAAGAAAAGAGCCTACTCCTTTTTAAAAGGCCGGCAACGCATCTGCAATTCCTCTGGTTCCCTGGTGTTGCAGTTGTTCATGGGCGGCGATAGTCACTACCATCAGGTGAGCCGCATGCTCGTTTGCCCCTCTCCTATAAAATAATAATAATAATACTAGCTGTTTTCCGCGAATTCGGCGCGTGTAATTTAGGGTTTTAATTTTTGCACGGAACCCTAATTCTTTTCCTTAAATAAAAGTAGCTTAAGTTACTCCTTATAACATCAGCTATCTGCCAGTGAAAGTCCTGTCAAAATCGGTCCAGCCGTTTCGGAGATTGGCCGGATTGTTATAAGTACCATATATACTTTCATACGCATGTAGTAAAAAATCTGTTATTTTGACATTACAAACAGGACACTTCATTTTATTTATTTGTATAGACTATATACCTCAATCTGTTGCTTACATTTATATTAAGCGAGAAGACTCACCGACGCGCAGACCAACGGAAGGCAGTCCATATATTTTCTCAATTACATTTTTGTTGTGTAATCTAAAGTGAATCAATTAGACATTACATTTTATTCAATGTCTGTAGTTATTGTAACGTTAATAATAATATGGATTTGATGTCTAGCTAAAAGTATAAGATCGATTTTATGTAGCGAAATTAATGTGGCCACATACCGAGAGTAGAGCACTCCTCACGTTGTGAGGCGTGCAAGTTATCATCATCGCGATGTTTTTCTTCACCGCTGTGCGTGGTAGTTCAGGATTTTAAATTACAATTAACAATGTCATTGGTGCCGGCGGGGATAGAACCCGGGATATATGCGTACCTCCTTTGTACGGAGCGTGCTTAGCTCCTGACCTTTTTACGTGGGAAAATACCTACATTACGAGGGTGGATTGAAAAGTACTCGGCCTAACACAGATCCATTCAATTCTAAAATCAAATCTATCCACATTATTTAGTTCAGTTCAGACTAGTTCATTGTGTGAAGTTCGAAACGTGTGCGATAATTAGTTGTGATTTTATAAATTTATTAACAAAGTAATCGGACATAATTTCCGCGATGGAGCAAATCGAGCAGCGTGCCGCCATTAAGTACCTCCATAAGAAGGCTATCATCAAAAGCCATCCATGATGACATGGTCAGTACATTAGGCGATTGTGCTCTGTCATATTCATCCGTCAAAAATGGATAGCAGAATTTAAGCGTGGTAGAGAGAGTGAAAGATGAACCCCGCTCTGAAGGCCTTCGACGTCAACTACTGACGAAAATATTAAAAAGTACTTGATTTAATAATGGAGACCGCAGATTAAAAATTAGAGAGATAGCTGAGATTATAGGCATCTCTTATGAACGAACTCAAAACATCATTGTCAACGAGTTGGGTTTCCACAAGGTGTCTGCGAGGTGGGTTCCGCGACTGCTTTCAGTTGAACAAAAAAGGACGCGATTGACTATTTCACGCGACTGTTTGGAGTTATTTGAAGCCGATGCAGATGATTTTTGAATCGTTTTGTTACTATGGACGAAACATGGGTTCATTACTGTACACCGGAAACAAAACAACAATCAAAACAGTGGAGAAGACCTGGTTCACCACCCCAAAAGGCTAAGTCGATTTTGTCGGCAAATAAGGTGATGGCTTCAGTATTCTGGGACTCGAAAGGTGTGATTATGATTGATTATCTTGAAAGGGGTCAGACTATAAACTCTGATTACTACTGCACCTTACTACGTCGTTTACGAGAGGAAATAAAAGAAAACGTCGAGGAATGCTCAGAAGAAAAGTCCTGTTTCATCAAGATAACGCCCGTGTTCACACGTCAGTACAGTCAATGGCTGAAATTCACAACTGTGGCTTTGAACTGTTACCGCATCCGCCGTATTCACCTGATCTGGCACCATCAGACTTCTTTCTGTTCCTAACCTAAAAAGCACTTGGGAGGTCAAAGATTTTCGACAAACGACGAGGTCAAAGCAGCTGTAGACGCATATTTTGACTCTAAGGAAGAATCATTTTTTCAACGGTTTAAATGCTTGGAAGGAGGTGGCAAAAGTGTATTGAACTTGATGGTGATTATGTAGAAAATAAAAATATTACTGATTTAGTATGTGTTTATTTTCTTGGTTAGGCTGAGTACTTTTCAATCCACCTCGTAGATTAAATTAATTAGCGCTCAATAACATCACACATTCATTTTTGTATGCCTTATATTGATAGAACAAATTTAAAAGTCAGCCTTAAAGTAAAGAGTAAAGCAGTTACAGCCTATATACGTCCCACTGCTGGCACAGGCCTCCTCTCATTTCTGAGAGGGTTATTAGGGCAAGGAAATGTCCGCCGCGCTGCCCTGCGTGTTGGCGAACTTCACATGTCTTCGAAATTTGCAATTAACAATTTCATTGATGCCGGCGGGGATCGAACCCGGGTTGCTCGCGTACTGTGAAACTTACAGCGAGCGCCAACCATCTGAGCTACCACGGCCTTACCATAATTAATTTATTGTATGTCTAAATAACCGTGTAGTGGCGGTAATAATATACACTACCCCATATCATCCCGTGGGTGTTGTAAGAGGCGACAGAGGGAAACAAATGAGGAGATGGGCAGCAGCGTCTTCCTAATAACGACTAAAAAAACACTGCGGTTACCAACCGGCTTGCCAAACGGATGTAAAGATAACGGTAACGTATGTCTAATTCCAACTAGCTCGTCACTCCATCTACAGCCGACCGAAGCGTGGGGCGGCCCCCCAATAGATGGAGTGACGACCTGGTAGGATATGCTGGAAGTCGATGGATGCTGGTGGCTCTGGACCGTGCTTTGTGGCTTTCCTTGGGGGAGGCCTATGTTGAGCAGTGGACTTGTGAAGAGTTGTAACGATGATGATGTCTAAATCAAAATGTTGGTGGTCTGTGGCAACACAAATCGGCCAAATATTTGCACGGCCAAGCAAGCGAAGCAAGTGTGCGACATTCGGTGGACACAAAGTTACTTTATTTAAAACATTATTAACATAGATAAAGAATCTAATTCAATATAATGCTTTACATATTTGACGGCTCCATGGCGCTTAGCATTGAGTTGCGGCGATAAGGAATGCGGGTACAAATCCCGCACGGAATAAGTGTTATTTGTATAGCCTACAAATAATTGTTCCGGGTCTGGACGTTTGCCCTTGTACAATTTATGTATGTAAACTATTGCATCCAAGATACAGGAGTCAACGTTTTAAAAAAAAAACGTCGAGAAATATTATATGGTTAGCGCTTAAAAAAACCAGAACTCCAAAAAAATTTTCCTGGCGATTTAATTATAATTTTTTTATCTCGTATCCGTTCGATTAAGTATTTCTTTGAGTATTTCTTTGAGTATTAAGCATATACTATCTCATAAAAGTATCGATTCTCGCTGGTCAGAATCGTGTCAAAAATACGATATTTTGTTCAACATGGTCTTAAAGGTGAACTTATCCGAGCCAAACGCTATATACGCGAACATATTATATTGTAAATAATTGTTTATTTTTTATAGGATAAGGTTGACAAACGAGCACACAGATCACCTGTTGGTAAGTGGTTGCTGTGGTCCATAGACATCTACATCTATCCTAGATTACGAATCAAAATGCAGATGTGTTGTCACCCGTGAGGACTAAGATGGAATGCCTCGTATCCAGTAAAAAGGGTCTCTGGTTCTCTACATTCACCATACGAAACAGCAGCGTTAAGCTGCTATTTTACGCTGGTATTCTGTGAGAGCGTGGTCCTTCCCCGGTCGCGCCGACCCATTCGTGCTACAACTATACCAGTAATATAATATAATAGCTGCAGCATGTCTCTACCACGTAAAAAAAATTGTTTCAAAAATAGTCCCGCTGGGTTTTTTGCTGGTTCGTCCCAAGACATTTCTTTAAATTTTTTTTTATAGAATAAGGGTGACAAACTAGCTCACAGTCCACCTGATGGTAAGTGGTTGCTGTGGCACATAGACATCTACATCTATCTTCGTTTGCGAATTTAAATGCAGATGTGTTGTCAGCCGTGAGGACTAAGATAGAATGCCTCTTTTCTACTAAAAAGGGTCTCCGGTTCTCTACACTCACCATACGAAACACTGGTATTCTGTGAGAGCGTGGTCCTTCCCCGGTCGAGCCGACCCATTCGTGCTACAACTATACTATTAATATAGCTGCAGCATGGCTCTACCACGTAAAGATATACGTAGATAAATGATATTCAATAACCCTTTTAACCTATATTAAATAAAAAATATTCTATTCTTTTCTATTCTAGTGATGACACATGGATCTGAAACGTGGTCCTTCACTGCTGACCGTATGAGAAAGCTCAAGGTCGCCCAGCGAGCTAAGAAGAGGGCTATGCTCGGGGGTTCTCTGCGTGATAGACTTATAAATGAGGGTATCCACTGTAGAACCAGAGTGAAATGAAATGAAAAAATAATGGGCCGGCCATATAGCTCGAAGAACCGACAACTAATGGGGAAGAAAGGTTCTCCAGTGGCAGCCTCGTACCGGTAAGCGAAGTGTATGGAGGCCTCCAACTAGATGGTGTGACGACCAGATAAGACACGCAGGAAGTCGATGGATGCAGGTGTCTCAGGACCGTGCTTTGTGGCATTCTTTGGGGGGAGGCCTATGTTCAGCAGTGGACTTGTGAAGGGCTATAATGACAATGTTGATGATTTTTTGTGATGTTGACAGCGCTGGGCGGGTGTCGGTGATGCGGGCGGCCATGCGGCGCCGCACATGAGCCGGCTGCTCTGCTGCCTGCGCGCGCGCCGCCACGACATGGGCGCAGCGCTCTCCCACCACCAGGTACACGCTCAGATGCAAATATTTCGTTGTATACTACAAAACGGGCACAAGTCTAAGTAGCAGCACGCTCCTGCACACACCGCAGCTTGACGCACGTTAATACACCTTCCCGTGCGTAGAAGTCTCGACCGCACCAAACAGACTACTATGTATACTACAAGCCGAGCACTACGGTACTAATACAATGCGCACTATGTTACGCTCAATGCTCTGTAACTTCTTTAGTTGATTCATTTCATTAGAATGACAGCGTTTTAGACATATTGATTTTGTTTAATATGTCTAAAACGCTGTCATTATTTTTGTGCGCACTTTGTCAACATGATTTGAAGCTTGTTTCAGACAAGTATGTAACTTTAAGTGACTGCGTGGCATTTTTACCGTGCCAGCGCTCGATCCTCAGCTGTGACACAGTTTTTGTTCTGAATTGCCGGATCTAGTAGTATACTACACAGAAGTCTTTGTTCAGATGTTTTATTTTACGGAGGCGGGCGAGCCGTACTTTTTTAAAAACATTGTGTAAAACACACACGCACGCACGCACGCATGCATGCACACATACATACATACACACACACACACACACACACACACACACACACACACACACACACACACACACACACACACACACACACACACACACACACACACACACACACACACACACACACACACATTTTAAAAATTAAGTATTTAAATTGTAAGAAAAGTGTAAAGATCAATGTTTCTTTCTGGAATATTAGTTTAATTTTATATTATATTAGATTAGAAATGAATAAACCAAACGAGGAAATGATTGAAGAGCACCCCACTGAGGTATTTTAGTGTACATGCATTCAGCAGAAACCGAAAAACTTTTATTTGAAATGCAATCTCAGCGATATCTGGTGAGCAGAAGATTATCGTCGTCATTGTCGTCATTGTTGACCGTGTAGTGGCATTATAAGAATATCCACCACCCTATATTCTCACGTGGGTGTTTAAGAGGCGACAATGGGTAACAAACCAACTGCTAAGCGTGGCAACTATGGCAAATATCCCCATTATGAGACTTTGACTACTCATAATGGTAGGCTGTGTTAGCTGAAACGCTTGTATTGTAACCGCTATGTGTTTGGACAGGAGGGCGAGTGCGACGGCACTGCAGAGCCGGTCGCTCCGCCCACCATGGCCGACGTCATCCGGTAAGTGCCACTTTGCTAGGATGCTATAGAATAGAATGATTTTTTATTCAGTGTTGATTATTACATAATACTTATTGAAAGTCATTTTTATTCACCAATGGTTCGGAAAATACCCCTGTCCTGAGAAAAACCAGCAAAAAACCCAGCGGGACTTTTTTGCTGGTTTTTTTAAAACATATTTCACTTTACAATAACTTTGTTTGTACAGTTTTTAAATGAATTTTCATAGAACCAGCATGCTGGCAATCGCCTTATTCCCAGGGCTACTCTCATGGTCGGATGAGACGGCAAACCTATACGACGGGAGAGATATCAGGCGCAGGACCAACGGCTTTATGTGTTTTCTGTGGCACGCGAAACACCGAAAACGTATAGACTCTGGGGCTGCTACTGAAAATTTCTTGATAGAAAAACGCAATAACTAATTTGTCTGTCCTGGGACCACATGGTCACCAGTTGCGTTTCGACTACCAGATGAACAATACACTGACCCGAAATATCTACCTAGGACCACACGATCAGTAGTGACGCTTAAGACCATTAGGTAGGGAGGTAGTTTGCTATAATATTAGAGTGACGTTAAATACCATGGTAGCTCTACGGAGCCACCATGTGGCTCTATGACTGTTGCACGAATGGTTTGATTTTTTTTTATAGAATAGGGGTGGCAAGGGAGCACATAGTTCACGTGGTGGTAAGTGGATACTGTGGCTCATAGACATCTACATCTATCCTCGGTTAAAGAACATGCGTGGCAGGAAGGCTATGCCAACACGGTTGGTACGAGTAGCTATGAGAGACACAAACATTAAGACAAGCACAAAGTCCACCTGATGGTAAATGGATGCTGTAGCCCATAGACATCTACATTTCTAACCTCGATTAAGAATCAAAATGTAGATGAGTTGTCACCCCTGAGGACTAAGATGGAATACCTCGTTTCCATTAAAAAGAGTCTTTGGTTCTCTACACTCGCCATACGAAAAATAGCAGCATTGAACTGCTATTTTACGTGTTCTGTGGGAGCGTGGTCCTACCCCGGCCGAGCTGACCTATTCGTGCTAGAACTATAGCATGGCGTACCACGTGGATTGGTGGTGATTTGACTAGACAGCTTGAAATAGCATTATACTGCTGTGTTTTGTATAGCGAGTGATGAGGAACGGTCACAAAATGTTTAGTTTATTGATTCGTTTCAAATCTATTTAACTTATTTAGCTCGTGACAAGATATTGTATATCCTTAGAGAGCGGAAGAAAAAGGCTGGCGGTGCGGCTTTAGGCACGCTGAGACGTCGCCTTGCCGCCGCCGCCAGGAGGCCGCGGGATTCACGCCCTGACAGAGGTCAGTGCAGTCGCTATAATTACTTATATACAAAGACTTCTATGTATACTATAAGATGGTGTGGTGTCGTTTAGCTCCCACGAATATATATATATTTGTGGGAGCTAAATGACACTATATATATATATATATATATATATATATATATATATATATATATATATATATATATATATATATATATACACATATATACACGACACATATATATAACTCGGGAGTAAGTGTTATAGAAAGTACTGCGCGAGTCGTTCACGTCCTACACCTATAGGTTCCGGAGGATACTTCTACTGCCGTCTTTGTGGGTGCAGTTGGGGTACTGTGGACTGAGGTTAAATCAAAATGCACGAAATAGAATACAAATGGCAAGGCAGTGGCCAGCGGTTCGACTGCTCAACTGTTCGGCGGAAATCTTCTGACTATTGGTTATTGACCACGGTTGTTGAATATGGTTGTTCAACTACGGTTGTTCTATATCGGTTGTTCACTATCGGTTGGTCACTATATTTTTCAGACGATTTCTTCAGTTGACTATTTCTTTAAATTGTTCGGTAGTAACATACTACTACTAGTGCTATCTGCTTTTATTATCACTGTTTACTAGCTGCTATTATCAGCTACTATGATGTACAACTAGCTATTACTATCACTTCTGTAGCTGCTATTATCAGCAACTATGTTGCTAGCTACTAGTCACTTTGTTCTATATTCAGCTACTTCTTGGTTCTGCTACTAGTCACTTCAGCTACTACAATGTCACTGGGCCCCGAAGCCATAAGGTAGACTCGAGCGTTACCTTAAAGTAAGCCGCTTACCAATGACCGTTTTGCCTCTTTATTGCATAACATTTTCTCTATACAATTGTCTTAAATTACAATTTTTTCTATACACAATTACTTCTTACGCTAAAGTACTATACATTGTTAAATCGGTAAGTCAGTTGTCTATTAGCACACCGTAAAGGTTTCTTAATATATTAACAATTTAAAAAGTTATTAACCAAAATATCCCAAATTTTCACTAATTCAATACCATGTTTACAATTCTTCTATAGTATAAAAATTATTTCCATCATTTTCGGGACTAAATATTACGCAGCTAGTTAATAATTTCTAGAATGTTCTATAACGTGTCGCGCTCTGATTGGTGAAAGTCCCGTCAAAATCGGTCCATCCGTTTCGAAGATTAGCCGGAATAAACAGACAGACAAAAATTATAAAAATTGTTTTTTTGTTATTAGTAAGGTATATACTTTCATATGCATTTAGTTAAAAGCTGTTATTTTAACATTACAAACAGACACTTCAATTTTATTTATTTGTATAGATAAACATGTAACTTTGTTTCGTATATGCCTAAAAACATTAACTGTCGTAAATGAAAATACAAGTGTGTGTTTGTTCTGAATTGCCGGTCCAGTAAGTAGTAGAGCTGAAGAGGTGGAAGAAAATGCTTATATTACATTTTCTTCTCGTTATTCGATCGCAGCGTCTTCCTCATAACAATAAAAAAATAAAAAACGCGATTGCCAACCCGCCTGCCAAGCATGGCAACTATGTCAAAACTTTCCTTACGAGGCAATCTATGGGGGAGTCCTTATCTTTAGCAGTGGATTTTTATAGGCTGTAATGAAACTGAGCCTGTGTGTGAAGGCAGAACTACGTCACAGACAAAAATCAGGTTATCAGCATAACAATTAGATAAATTAATGTTTTTGGGTGATTGTACAGAGGAAGAATAGGAAGTTTAAGGTAAATAATAGACTCGCTACAAATAGTATATTCGGTCACACGCCGAATACCGAATATTGTGCGGATTTCCTGGCAGAATAACCGAATATTAGGCACTATTATCTTCCACTTTAATTACGATAATACGAGTGCAGAGACATTTATCTGATAGTTCTTTTTTTAATTTTTATAATATGGAAGTTGATTATGTACATATGAATGCTTTAATGATTACTATGCTTTAATATTTATAAAATAAATAAATATTTTCATTTTACCAATTATCTGACTACAATAAAAACTCTTCCTTAAGTATTCGGTATTCGACCGAATAGGATAAAAGTAGCCGAATAGGCCGAATACCGAATAATAGACAAATATTCGTTACAAGTCCAGTAAATAGTTTTTCCCCCTTTGCAATCATGCAACCATACTCTGCAAGATTATGGTGCGTATATTGAACGCCCACAACATGGCATACCTAGAGCAGAATGATCTCTTCAATGACCGCCAGTACGGGTTTCGCCGAAATCGATCCACTGGGGACCTTCTAGCGTATGTCACTCACATATGGGGCGAAGCCCTTGAGAATAGTGGGGAAGCACATGCTGTATCTCTTGATTTCTCGAATGCCTTTGACAGGGTTTAGCACGCTAGCCTTTTGGGCAAGCTTTCAGCATACGGCTTATCCCCTGGCCTGATTGACTGGGTGAAGGACTTTCTGAGTGAACGATCTCTCCGAGTCGTCATCGATGGCTGCTCGTCCAGTCCTATCGCGACAAACGCCGGAGTTCCTCAGGGGTCCGTTCTCTCCGCAACTCTCTTCCTGGTGCATATTAATGATCTCCTTGTTCCCGGTATCTATGAGTACGCAGATGAGATCACAGTTGTGGAGAGGTACCAGCCAAATACTCGGGCCAGTCGGAATCAAATTCAGTCTGAAATTGAAGTTATAGTTGAGCGTGCGAATCTCTCACTGCAGGCAGTCTCCGAATGGGGCGATGCCAATCTTTTCACCGCTAAAGGAGCCCGCTCACCCTGGCTCCTATTTTCCGGAATGTATCCTTGGTGCACTGACCACCTTCAGTTGTTAAGGGTTGAATTTTCTCCGAAACTCAACTATGGGTGGTTCATTGAGTCCAGGGCCAAAGCAGCCGCAAGTGAACTAGGTGTCCTTGCAAGAGTGCGGCGGTACTTCACGCCAAGGCGGCTTCTTACCTTATATAAAGCGCAAGTCTGGTCGTGCGTGGAGTACTGCTGTCACATATGGGCTGGTGCTGCAAAATGCCACCTAGCTTGAACTCAGTGGAGGATGTGCTAAGAGGCCCATTGGTAACCTTGATTTGGTTGAAACCAATCTTGTAAGCTTCGAGCACAGGCGCAGAGTAGACAGCCTCTCGGTATTCTATCGGATGCATTTCGGTGAGTGTGTGCAGGAGTTACATGCTTTAATTCCTCCCTCTCCTTTCCCCCATTGGAAAATCAGGCGGTCGGCACGTCATTACCCCTTTGTTGTAGATATTCCACGAATTAGAACCAAACGGTTTGATTCGGCTTTTGTCCTACCTTTCCGTCCGAATAAAATCTGGGCGTCTTCAAGGCAAGAGTGAATAGGCTTTTGTTACGCCAAGACAGTGCGATTTATCATCTGGGGCTACATCACCACTTTCCACCAGGTGAGATTGTGGTCAAGCACTGGCTTATAATAAGTAAAAAAAAAACCATTACGTCCCGTGGGTGTCGTAGTAGGCGACAAAGGGAAACAAAACAGGAGATGGGCAGCAGCATCTTCCTGATAATAACTCAATATAACCCGTCTGCCAAGTGTGGCAACTATGGCAAATACCGTAAATAATAAATATGAGGCAACCTATGTGAATTATTGATAGGCTGTAACGTTAACGGTAACGGATCCGGTGGCAAACAATCATTTAATATACCAGATAATAAGTAGAGGCTCTGGCCTATATACATCTACATCTGTCTTTAATAAAGAGCCAAAATAAAGATGGTTTGTCACCCCTGAGGACTAATATGTGTGTAGGAATGCCTAGCTATCAGTAAAAAGGGTCTTTGGTCTCTTTACTCACCATATAAATTATAGACTCTTATAAATCAGATCTAAGATCTAAGATTTACATAATGATTTCTTATATTCACGCGAACACTACTCATTGAATAAATTTACTTTTACTGATTTTATCGCGTTTAATTGTACTTAGTTTTAATTCACGTCACGTCGGTCATTGGGGTTTATTTAAATCTGCATTTGGGTAAAATTATGACAAAATGTATTAACCTATTGTCGTTGATATAACTTCTTTTGGCTGCTCAAAGAGCTGGAAACTCCCGCGCTTTGATTGTTAGCAGATTGAGGTTTTCATTCAAAATCATGGATGTGCCGGGGCTATGATGAAATCAAGTCTCTATGATTTGTAAATTTTTACTTTATCAAAATTTTGCGATAGATATGTAAGCGAATTAATTTTGTTCGCGCTTAGGCGCTTAAGCTTGATGAGGTGCTATAGTCATTGAGTGTCTACTAACTTAGCTGCCGTGTAGATTTTTTTTTATTATAGAATAATGGTGACAAACGAGCACACAGTCCACCTGATGGTAAGTGGTTGCTGTGGCCCATAGACATCTACATCTATCTTAGTTTGCGAATTAAAATGCAGATGCGTTGTTAGCCGTGAGGACTAAGATAGAATGCCTCTTTTCCAGTAAAAAGGGTCTCCGGTTCTCTACACTCACCATACGAAACACAGCAGCATTAAGCTGCTATTTTACGCTGGTATTCTACGAGAGCGTGGTCCTTCCCCGGTCGAGCCGACTCATTCGTGCTACAACTATACTATTAATATAGCTGCAGCATGGCTCTACCACGTATAAAATTCCCAATAACTTCCCAATGTTGACTTATTATCATATTGTGGAGAAATAAGACTGAGTAATGTATAACGGCGTTTGATGTGTTCTTTTTGCCTAAAGGCTTTGTAGCCATTGTCATAATTAAAATCCAATAATTCATGAGTGGTGGTTGGCGTGGTGAGTGCTGTGCAGGTTGCGAATACTTAAGCAACCGTAGTCTCCTTAAAAATTCTAAATGTGACGTATTAACATATTGTGGAGAAATGAGACTGAATAATATATTAGGTCCTTACATATGAAATTGGCGTTTTGTATGGGAGTAATTTAAAGTCATTTTTTTTTGTAAAATATATTTAATTAATCAAAGTATGCACCGTTGTTATCTATGCACTTTTGCCATCTCATAGGTAGTTCATTGATCCCTTTACTAAAAAAACATGGGGGCGAGAATCAATAAACTCTTTGAAGGCGGTTTGGACTGCCGCATCGGAGTTGAATTTTTTCCTTGTAAGAAGTTGTCCAAATTCCGGAAAAAATGGTAATCTGTTGGAGCAAGGTCCGGGGAGTACGGTGGATGTCGCAGACATTCCAATTGTAGCTCATCTAACTTAGTGGTTGTTTGTTGTTCAGTGTGTGGTCTTGCGTTGTCGTGAAGCAGCAGTGGCCTAGAGCGATTGACCAATCTCGGTTGTTTAGCAGCTAGTTCTTCCTTCATGGTTTGCAGTTGCTGACAATAGATATCTGCCGTAATCGTTTGGCCAGATTTTAGAAAGCTGTAGTGGACGACACCGGAGCTAGTCCACCAAACACTCACAAGTAACTTTTTCTGAGTCAATATTCGTTTAGGGCAGGATTTGGCTGGGTTCAGCCATTGCGACGAGCGCTTCCGATTATCGTACAGTATCCACTTTTCATCACAAGTAATGATTCGATTTAAAATCCCTTCATTATTGTGTCGGTTGAGTAAAGTAACACAGCAGTCGACGCGTGTTTGCAAGTTCGATTCACTCAATTCATGAGGTACCCATCGTTCAAGTTTTTTTACTTTCCCGATTTGCTTCAAGTGGATTAATACAGTTTTATCACTTACCCCGAAGCCTGCAGCTATCTCTGAAGTGCTTTGTGATGGATCCGCTTCCACAATAGCCTTTAATTCTTCATTTTCCGCTGTGGTCTACGGCCGTCCACGGGGTTGGTTCTGAAGGTCGAAATATCCAGAACGAAAACGTTGAAACCAAAAACGTACCGAGCTTTCTTTTGCGACACCAGCGCCGTACACATCATTAATCCTTCGAGCTGTTTCTGCAGCACTGGTGCCACGGTAGAACTCGTACTCGTAAATATACCGATATTTCATGTTTTCCATTGTGCGATAATAAGCGACGCCAAAGAATAAAATAATGAGGAAAAAACAAATGAATGACTGTTTTCAAAACTCAAATGTACCAGCTAAATGAATTTATAAATTTGAATTTGGAATTCTTAACCAAAGAGGAGATAGTTCAGATCAAAGTGGTCAGTACGACAAAACGCTAATTTCATATGTAAGGACCTAATATAATGGCGTTTAGATATATTATTTTTGGCTAAAACCTTGTAGCTAGTGCCAGAATGCTGGTAATAATACATGGGTGCTAGGTGGTGTGGTGGGTGTGGCAGGGTGCGAGCACGTAAGCTACCGTAAAGTCTGAAAATTTCCCAATATGACGTATTAACATATTGTGGAGAAATTACACTGAATAATGTATAACAGCGTTTGATATATTCGTTTTGGCTAAAAGCTTTGTTAAATGCAATAATTAATGTCAATAATGTCATTAATATACAATAAAAATAAAAGTGGACCAAGTACACTACCCAGTGGCACGCCATATCCATTAATTTGGTACGGTGATTTATGCTGCTCAAGTTCTTTATTATCATTTAACCTTGCAGTTCCTAATCTTTGTTTTCGATTTTTAAAATATGATTAATGCCGGTCCGCGAAAGCCTAAGTTGTCGAGTTTGTTTAGTAGAAGTTTGTGTGAAACGAAGTCAAATGCTCTAATCATATCTACGAATATTATTGAAGTGTGATTTTTGTCATCTAAATTATTAACAACATTTTTTACAACATGAAAATATGCATGGGTAGTTGATGTATTGCTTTGCAATCCAATTGGTCATTTGTTATTATATTAAATTTTGAGGTGAATGCTATTATACGTTTGTACATTGCTTTTTCAAATATTTTAGTAAAAATAGGCACTAAAGTTACCGGACGATAATTTTTATCATCTTTTTTAATATATTGTGGGGAAATTACGTTGGATAATGTATAACGGAGTCTTGATATTATATTCATTTTGGCTAAAGGCCTTGTAGCCAATGTCATAATAGATAAGAAAAAAAATCCAATAATACATGGTTGGTGGGTGTTGTGTTGGGTGTGGCAGGGTGCGAGCACGCGCGCTTCATTCGGTCGGTGGTGAGCTCGTGGCGGCTGGCGGAGGTGTTCGTGCTGTGCGAGCAGCTGGAGGCCGGCGCCGCGCTGCGCGACCTGCTCGTGCAGGCCGAGCTGGCGCGCGAGCCGGCGCCCGCGCTGCACGCAGACCTGCCCGCCGCGCTGCGCGACAGGTACACGCACACACACACACCGCACACACACACCGCACACACACACGCACACACGAACTGGCGCGCGAGCCGGCGCCCGCGCTGCACGCAGACCTGCCCGCCGCGCTGCGCGACAGGTACACGCACACACACACACCGCGCTGCGCGACAGGTACACGCACACACGCACACCGCACACACACGCACACACGAACTGGCGCGCGAGCCGGCGCCCGCGCTGCACGCAGACCTGCCCGCCGCGCTGCGCGACAGGTACACGCACACCGCACACACACACGCACACACGAGCTGGCGCGCGAGCCGGCGCCCGCGCTGCACGCAGACCTGCCCGCCGCGCTGCGCGACAGGTACACGCACACCGCACACACACACGCACACACGAGCTGGCGCGCGAGCCGGCGCCCGCGCTGCACGCAGACCTGCCCGCCGCGCTGCGCGACAGGTACACGCACACACGCACACCGCACACACACACACGCTCACACGAGCACTAAACCTCCCTGCGCATTAACAGCAAATATGCATGCACACACGCGCGCGTGTTCGTTGCGTCATGTTACAGTTACACACTCAATATATTTGCTGCTAGGAACAGTTTCGCTAAATGCCGTTATTCCTAATTATTCATTGAACTTCACTGTAGCTGTCACCACGATCAAGTCACAAGTCAGCGGCAATGACGATCACGCTGGCAACTTTATTCTGCATCTAATACTGGTGTTATATGCAGACTGATGTTACGTAAGTTTCGTTTTTGAACAAAAACCTTTTCCCCCTAAACCAACAAATTGTCCTTCGAACCCGGCTTTATCGTGATTAAACACCGAAACCTTGTAGTGACTGGGTGGGTGTCCCAAGTGGCCACAGAGGTAAATTTAATTAGGTGATGAACAGCAGCATCTTCCTGATAACAACTCAACAAAACTGTGTTTGCCAACCCGCCTGCCAATCGCGGCAACTATGGCAATGGCTAATGGCAAGTTTTAAGAGAGACCTATGTTCAGCAGTGGATTTTATATTCAGTAATAGTATAAAATTGGTCCTTCGTGCCGGATTTACTGTGATTAAAGTCAAAAAAGAGCTGGGTGCTGTACTGACGATGTGGTGTCGCGTGCAGGTGGTGGTGCGACGTGGAGCTGGTGGGTGCGGGCTGGTCGCTGGCGGCACATCGCGCCATACTGGCCGCCAGGTGCTCGTATTTCAGGGAGCTTCTGCAGAGGTATCCCAGGTGAGTAATCTTGTGAAACTGACTTTTACAAAATATTAATAGGCATTCGATATTGTATTAAAGATGTTAATATTGATTAGAATAAATTTGCGAGTTGCGGTTTATTACTGAACAAATATAAATACGCGATGTATTTAATTACATGTGAAAGCTTAATTGACTATCCATCATTCTTACTCTAGAAACACTAAGCTAAAAGAACCGTTAACAAATATGCAGACGATCGACCACCCGTCTTCCAGATGCAATTCTGCAGTTTAGTTTAGGGATTGTCTCTGTTGCAATACCGGAAAGACCAGGATGCATATGCATTTAAGCATTTCAAAATCGTTTTATTTAGCAGCTAGCGTTTTCGCGCGAAAATTTTAAACGATAGATTAAAAATAATTTTTATGGCACTATTCGGTTTTAAAAAATTAAAGTGGTTCATTATCTCTCTAGGATTAATTTATAACACTATTTGATAATGGGTGTAATACCCTATTAAGGTAGGTAAAGGTCTTACACCATACAGCCATGTGTAACATGTATGATGTGATTTTATCGATTAAATTCTTGACAATTTGTTGATGCGTTACATGCGAAATTTTATACAGTTGATAACTACAGAAACTCAAACTGCCCAAACGGAAAAAAAGTCTTGAAATTTACATCCCCATCCTAGCACTTGTTTCATCACACAAAATCGCATTTTTCTAGCGTATCAAAATTACCTTTAAAGTATTAAATAAACGATAGAATAGAATATTTTTTATTTAATATAGGTTGCAAGTAATTCTTAATGTCTACACATCATTTTATATTAAATTCATTTATTTGTAAAGCATTGAATTATATACAATATTAAAAAACTATAATAAAACATCTAAAAGTTAAAACTTAAAATAGGTCGGGGAAAAAGTTTCTTCGTATTTTATATACAAATTCAAGACATTTTTTTGTTCAAAGATTATTTACATTTAATTATAATATACATATATGTGCCATTTTGTTCGATAACTTGTTGCCATATTGTAGCTAGTGACATAATCCCGTTGCTGTAGAAATCTTGAGATTTTTGATCAAATAATGCGATAAGTAGTTTTGACAGTCCTCTCTCGATGTTAACCTGACACTACCCAAAGAATTCTGAATAGACCGAAACGGGAGAAAATCTGAGGGTGCAAGGTCAGGACTATATGGTGGATGCATTAATACTTCCCAACCAAGGTCTCTCAATTTTTGCTGAGTGGCCAAAGATGTCTGTGTTCTGGCGTTATCATGATGAAAGACCACTCCTTTTCTGTTGATCAATTCCGGCCGTTTTTCCTCAATTTCTTGCTTGAGTCTCATTAGTTGTTGGCAGTAGAAATCCGAATCAATGGTTTTGCCCGGCGGTAAAAGCTCATAATAAACGATACCCTTCCTATCCCACCATACACAGAATACCAGCGTGAAATAGCAGCTTAATGCCGCTGTGTTTCGTATGGTGAGTGTAGAGAACCGGAAACCCTTTTTACTGGAGAAGAGGCATTCTATCTTAGTCCTCACGGCTGACAACGCATCTGCATTTAAATTCGCAAACGAAGATAGATGTAGACCACAGCAACCACTTACCATCAGGTGGACTGTGTGCACGTTTGTCACCCTTATTCCATAAAAAAAAAAACCTGCATCACCTTATTGCATGTTAATCCGGGTTTCGCCGTGGCGCTGTGGCTTAGCAATGAGTTGCTGCGCTGGGGGCCGCGGGTTCGAATCCCGCACGGAACAAGTATTTGTATGGCCTGCAAATAATTGTTCCGGGTCTGGATGTTTGTCCTTGTGCAATTTATGATTGTAAACTGCCTCCACGATACAGGAGAAAACGTGGGGTAACGTTTTTTAAAAATATTTAAAAAAAAAAACTTTCTTGTCGTAGGTGATCCACTTTTCATCACCAGTGATCAATCATTTCAAAAATGGTTCGGTTTCATTACGTTTCAATAGAGAATCGCAAATGAGTACACGATTCATTAGGTTTCTTTCTGTGAGCTCGTGTGATACTCAAATATCGAGCTTTTTTGTATAGCCAGACTTTTTCAAATGGGTCAAAACCGTTTTGTGGTCAATCCTCAATTGAAAAATGGCGGGAAAGTGTTTTTTACTTTTTATTTTTCTTTTTCTTAATGTCCTATATACAGGCTGTTTGGAAGATGGGTGCAAAGCCTGAAGAGGATGATACCTTAAACCATTTAGAACATATTTAGCTAAACTTGTCTTAGACGAAGAGACTTTGTCTGCTCCTTTTTTTAATTGAATTTCTAAGGTTTTTAACAATAAAACCCATTTCTTTCAATTAATTGCTAATAGTGTCCAGTAACAGTTGTTATGTTATTATTTTTTTTATTTATGTAATGTACGATTACTCAAACAAAACAATTTCCAAGCATCTTTATCATCAGAAAAATATTCTACACATATTTAAGTTTAAGAAACCAAAAAAATATTAAAGAAATGTTATGTTTATGCCATCATAATAAAAAAAAATAGCCTTTGTTGTTCAAACCTTTTTAAAAACTTGCTTAGTTATTGCCCTTTCTTTTGAGGTATTATTTACGCAGATGTCTCATCAACTCTTGGAATTAGGGTGTTCAAAATTTTTATACGGACCAAAATAATGCACCATTTTTGCTAATGCACTATATTTTTCGTTAGAACCGATTAGTTTTTAGAATTACGGTGCACGTGCACGGATTAACTTCCGGGAACTCGTTTAGCAAAAGCCACCGCGCGACGTAAAAAAAAACTTGACCTTTTTTGACTCTCAGGTAGCGCCTAGTGAATAGAATTTATATTTCATAGAAAAATCAGGTTAGTAAATCACATAAAGTCGTTATTTATTCACACTACTTAGGATCAGTACTCGAGTAGTAGGGCTGGTTCGTCACATCTTCCGACCCTCAGTTAAGTAACGACTGCTCTTGTGACTAAACATTTTAATTGCGAATTCGTGTTTATTTCGCATGTTCTTTTTTATTGAGTTGAGCTTAGCCCTAGCTGTGTGCTCCTTCACTGTTCTCCGACTATTTGTGTGATCAATCAACTATGGCTGCTTTTACTAATGAAGAATATGCTGATATCAACTTCACATATGGCAGAGCTGACGGTAATGGGCACGGCGGATGTACCAAGAGCGATATCCGAATCGAAGATTACGATAGTGTGTTTTACAGCACATTGCGTCGGCTTTCTGAAGTTGGAATCCATCACGCGAAACTTGGAGTCAATCCAGGAAGACATGGCCCCACTGTCGAGGAAGATATTATTGCAGTTTTCGATGCAGATTCTACTACGAGCGTCAGCTCAAAACCTCAACATTTCGGTATGGAAGGTGTGGAATACGATGCACCGAAAAAACAAGTATCCTTTTCATGGCACGGGTGTACAAGGTTTGAAAAATGAAGATCCCCCACGAAGGATTACGTTCTGTCGCTTTTTGCTAAATAGTGACATTGAAGATGAATGGTTTTTAAAATCTTGTGGACCGATGAGTCAAAGTTTTCGAAAGAAGAAATTACCAACTTTCATAACCTCCATCATTGGACTGGGAAGGACAGAAATCCACACTGGATGAAACAAGTTTCGTTTCAAAGGAAATTTTCAATTGTGGGCAGGAGTTATCGGCCGAACGTTATTTGGTCCCCACTTCCTACCAGATAATTTAAATGAAGACAATTACCTGGAATTCCTCAAAAACCATCTCCCAGAGCTTCTGGACGAGGCCGAAATACCAATATTGGCAATGATTTTTTAAACATTTAAATAATTGTTTCTCAGAGAACTGGATCGGCAGAGAAGGGCCCATCCCTTGGCCATCTCGATCGCCTGATTTAACTCCTGTGGATTTTTTCGTTAGGGGACGGGCCAAGGAGCTCGTCTACACGCATGTGGAAATATCAACCAGAGAGGAGTTAACAGGAAGAATCCATACGGCTTTTCAAGTTAGGAAGCAGGAGATAAAATGAAAATTATGACCACAGAAGTGAGAAGACGAGCCCGCGCTTTTGTCAGAAATCGCGGTCAACATTCTGAACACGAAAAATAAATTATTTTACCAAAAATGTTGTTTTATTGGTCTGTTAAAAATTAAAAATATTCGTCCGCAATTTGACACCTACAATTGTACAATTGTACACCCTAATTCCAAGAGTTGATGAGACATCTGCGTAAACAATACCTCAAAAGAAAGGGCAATAACTAAGCATGTTTTAAAAAGGTTTGAACAACAAAGGCTATTTTTTTTATGATGGCATAAACACAACATTTCTTTAATTTTTTTTTGGTTTCTGAAACTTAAATATGCGTAGAATATTTTTCTGATGATGAAGATGCTTGGAAACTATTTTGTTTGAGTAATCACACATTACATAAATAAAGAAAATAATAACAATTGTTGCTGGACACTATTAGCAATTAATTGAAAGAAATGGGTTTTATTGTTAAAAAACTTAGAAATTCAATTTAAAAAAGGAGCAGACTTCGTCTAAGACAAGTTTAGCTTAATATGTTCTAAATGGCTTAAGGCCCATCTTCGAAACATCCTGTATATTGATATTAAAACCAGCCAGATACAAACAGTACAACTAAACAGATTTTTCTTCAATTTTATACAAACAAAATACGAAGAAACTTTATCCCCGACCTATTATTAAGTGCCAAGAACGCTGGCTGCGTTTCTCGCTGAGGCTATACTTAGCATTTGAGAGAGTAATTCTTATTGACAATATTTTTTTTATATTTACCACTATTTCGGAAGAAACCTTTATTCTGGGAAGAACCAGCAAGAAACTACTTTTTGACTTTTTTATTATTGGATAGTACAGCAACAATCCACGCGCGGTGCAGTTTCCGCCAAAACCCCTTACGTATTATGAGCTTGTTGTTGTTGTTGCATTCTGATGTTGTAGTTTTTTTATAGGATAAGGGTGACAAGCGAGTACATAGTCCACCTGATGGTAAATGGTTGTTTGTGGCCCATAGACATCTACATCTATCCTCGGTTGCAAATCAAAATGCAGATGCGTTTTCAGCCGTGAGGACTAAGATGTAATGCATCTTTACCAGTAAAAAGGGTCTCCGGTCTCTACACTCACCATACGAAATATAGCAGCATTATGTTGCTATTTTACGCTGGTATTCTGTGAGAGCGTGGTCCTTCCCCGGTCGAGCCGACCCATTCGTGCTACAAGTATACAATTAATATAGCTGCAGCATGGTTCTAGCACGTTTAAAAGGTGTTGTTGTTGCAGCGGGTGCCGCGTGCCGCTGGAGGGCGTGGGCGCGTCGCTGTCGAAGGAGGAGCTGCAGGCCAGCGTGCGCGCGCTGTACGCCGGGCCCGCCGCCCGCCGCGCCGCCTGCGACCTGTGCTCCAGTCAGTACACCCCCCCCCACAAACACGCACCACAGTATCGTAGTACTAAAGTAACGTAGTGCTAAATTACCACAGTACCATAATGTCATAGTACCACAAGGCTACACATCTTGAACATCTTGAATGCCACATATTTTTTTTAAGTATAATGGTGACAAGCGAGGATACAGTGCACCTCATGGTTAGTGGATGCTGTGACCAATAGAATTCTACATCTATCCTCAATCAACAATCAAAATGCAGATGCGTTGTCACCCGTGAGGACTAGGATGGAATGCCTCGTATCCAGTAAAAAGCGGCGTCTTGCAAATGTTGCAAAAGGCGACTATGGGAACTACCAGAAATACCTTGTAGATTCTGACACTCGAAGATGTTGTTAAAATATAAATAACCATCCAACCAAATATAGTAATCTACAGTCCTTCGTCCTATCGTTGTTTCCCAACTGTGGGAACTCAAGTCCAGCAGTTGGCATGAACTAAATGTTAAATATTATTTACAGAATGGGAGAGGAATGCGAAAGCGGAGTCAGACCTGGACATCATAAGCGGGGAAAACACCGCTTGTAAGTGTTTAACGCTTTTTATTATCGATAACGAAAACCGTCTAAGTTTGGTCCTTCGAGCCGGATTAAATTATAATGACTTTTGATGCCTGTCGATTTCACAGATTAGACCTACCACTGAGATGTTAGTAAAGTTAGTAAAGATACAGCTAATATACGTCCTACCGACACAGGCCTCATGATGTCACATATTCAACAATTAAAGACAGTAAGAATAAAGTTTATTTATCAAAGGTATTTTTTTGTAACGCAAAGAAAGGAATAGCCCATTGCTGCTATTTGATACTGCAAAGTGGTTCTTGCCTTCCTTCACATTTTTACGCTTGTGTTAGATAATACTACTAAACACTACTTAGTAGACTTTACGTTGTAAAATATTCATGGCACGCATTAGAAGTAAATACAATATATATTCTAAAATAAGTGATGTATGCTAACCAACATCAAGATATGCCATCACGATGCAACATAGGCCGGCCTCACTGCAACGTCACCTTCTTTGCGGGTACTAAAAGTATACCACGATGGACAGAATGACGACAACAATTGAGACACATTGAATGACTCAAGCTAGTTGTCTGCGCAGTTCTTTATACTGCTTGTACGAGTGGGGGAGCTTAACCGCTTATTTGTAATCTACCCTCTTTTAACACTTGTTAATTTCAGATTTAGTACATTATTAACTTATTGTCTTAAAAGTGATTAACATGGTTAGGTTAGGTTATATCAAATTACCCAACAGTTACGTAGTTATATTCATAATTTCAGTTTTAATTACGTAGCCCGATTTGACTTCTTACTATCCCCCATTAATTACTCGATCTTTAATAAATATACCGCAGTACTTCGAAACTTTGGTAGCGTGATTTAGGCTTTCATGCAGATCTGTCTGAGAGCTTGCTCGCTTGTTCCCAGCTCGGCGTTCCTGTGCTTGCGGGCGCGCGAGGAGCGATGCTCGCAGCCTCCGGAGGCTCGGGGAGATTCTGGGCTTTTCCATCGACACACTTCACAGAGATATGAAGTACCTGCTGGAGTCCGGTGAGTTCTTGTTTTGTCCCTTGCCTTCGTCTACTTCAACACGGAAGACTGTTGTGCACAGGCTCACTACGGAAGACTGTTGTGCACTAGTTATGAACGAATGAATTTATGAATAACTTTAATGCTTTGAACAGATGGACAGGAATTTAAGTGATTTGTTGACAAGTGCTAACAGTCCTTTGCTATATCTGATGGTAAGTGGCCACTGTGTTCCACTTTTTACATCTTTAACTTTGAAACGCTGTAGAGGTATCAGTAAATAACATTGTTTCTCACAAGTTCTTAGTGTAGTGAAGGAAGATTATTGATAAACATTAACTATAGAAATGGCCCCAATATTGATCCTTGGAGGATCCTTAATTAAGGGTGCTTCAGACGACTCAGTTCCATTCATCTTCATCATAACAGCCCTTGCAAGTCCATTGCTGAACATAGGCTTTCCCAAGGAGTACCAATAAACTCTCCCAATGCCCGCCGCATCCTTCATCCTGTCTCAAACCCCTCTATGGAATTTTTTACTCTAATTTTGTATTCGAATAGTCATTTTATTAATAGAGCTAGACTACCTTGGTGGTCTAGTGGTCGTAAACGCGATTGCTGACCATGAGGTCCCGGGTTCGAATCCTGGGTCGGGTCAAAATTAGTTATTGAGTTTTTCTGTCAAGAAATTCTCAGTAGCAGCCCGGAGTCAGGAAATTGGCGGTGTTTCACTCCCATGCCACGGAAAGCACATAAAGCCGTTGGTGCTGCGCCTGATCTCTCTCCGGTCGTGTCGGATTGCCGTCCCATTGGATTATGAGAGTGAAGGAATAGAGAGTGCGCCTGTGCTTGCGCATACATTCGGGTACTATAATCCTGTCCCGTGCAAATGGTTAGTCTACGTTTACGATTAGCTGCTGTGACTGAAATTCGGTCTGGAGGACGTTAATATTTATAATTTTTTTTTGCAACTGGTCAGACAGTTATGATTTTAGAAGGGTTACTGGATATTTTGAGATATCATAGTATTTTAACACGTGGTAGAGCCGTGTTGCAGCTTTATTATGGTTGTAGCACAAATGAGTCGGCTCGACCGGTAAAGGACCACGCTCACAGAATACCAGCGGGAAGTAGCAGCTTAATGCTGGTGTGTTTCGTATGGTGAGTGTAGATAACCGGATACCCTTTTACTGGAAATGAGGCATTCCATATTAGTCCTCAGGGGTGACAACGCATCTGCGTTTTTATTCTTAATCGAGGATAAATGTAGATGTGTATGGGCTGTGGCATCCACTTACTGAGTGACTTTGTGGTCTGGTGGTTGCAGGCGAGCAGAGCGACGCGCGGCTGGTGTTCCGGCTGGAGGGCAGCGGGGCCGCGTACGGGTTCCGCACCGCGCTCGAGCTGCCGTGCCACCGCCTCGTGCTGGCGGCGCGCTCGCGCTTCTTCCGGTCAGTGTCTGCCGAGTACCACGACACACTGTACACTGTTATATTACACACCGCGCACTGTACACTACACACCGCGCACTGTACACTACACACTACACACCGCGCACTGTACACTACACACTACACACCGCGCACTGTACACTACACACTACACACCGCGCACTGTACACTACACACTACACACCGCGCACTGTACACTACACACTACACACCGCGCACTGTACACTACACACTACACACCGCGCACTGTACACTACACACTACACACCGCGCACTGTACACTACACACTACACACCGCGCACTGTACCCTACACACTACACACCGCGCACTTTATACTACATACCGCGTACAGTACACCTCACAGTACACGACACACCACGTACTGAATACCACACACCACTCACTGTACACCTCACATCGTGCACTGTATACTACACACCGCGCACTGTTCACTACACACTACACATTGCGCACTTTTTACTACATACCGCGTACAGTTCACTTCACACTACACTACACACCGCACACTGAATACTACACACCGCGCACTGTATACTACACTCCTCGCACTGTACACTACACACTACACATCGCGCACTTTATACCGCGTACAGTATACCTTAAACTAACTACACGACACCACGGACATATTGGACACCACACATAGCACACTGTATACTACACACCGTGCACTGTTTACTACACACTACAAATCGCGTAAATTATACTACATATGGCGTACAGTTCACTTCACACTACAAGGCACACCGCGCACTGAATACTACACACCGTGCACTGTACACTACACATTACACATCGCGCACTGTTTACTACACAACGCGCACTGTACACTACACGCTACACATCGTGTACTTTACACTACATACCGCGTACAGTACACCTCACACTACACGATACATCACGCACAGTACACCTCACGTTATACGACACGCCGCGCAATGTACGGAGAATTGAACGTAACTTAGTGTGAAATGTATTACTATCGTAGATTGCATGGGAGATTCTTCTGTGACTGTGGGTGCTGGAAAGCACCTGAAACGTCGGGAATTTAAAAATAAGTACATATAATTAAACTCCATAAAATCCGTAAAAGTAGTTTTATTCAATGTGTAGTGTTCGCGTGAATATAAGAAGTGTTTTTTGCGGCGGATACTATGACACATTTGAAGTGGTTTAACGTGCGCACTGTACTGTGCGCAGGAGTCGGGGTACCGTAGTGCCCGTCTAGTAGTATACATATCCAGAAGTGTTTGCTTGCTGTGGTCGTACGTACGGAACGTGTGTTACTGTGCGACTGTACTGTATGCTGGAGTGTTGTCTCGCGGGGCGGCGGGCGGGGTGCCGTAACTTCCGTTAGTAGTATACGTACATAGAATTGTTTGGTGTGGTTGAGATTACATACGCATAGTGTACATAGGAAGGTGTATTAACATGTGAGGCGTTGTTTGCAGGAGCGTGTTGTCCCGCGGGCGGGCGGCGGGGCGGGCGGCGGGGCGGCGGGCGGCGCGGTGTGCGTGGACGAGCGCGTGCTGCCGCGCCGGTTCGCGCGCGCGCTGCTGCACGCCGCCTACACCGACCAGGTGCGCGCACACCTGCACACCTGCACACCTGCACACGTATACACGTACACACACACGTGTACGTACACACACACAGATGTACGCACATACGTACAGTTATACGTTCGTTCGTATATTCAGCAATAGACTTATATCATCTGTAATGGCTAGATGGAATGGAATTTAAAGATACAAATGTATTGTACATAAGATAACACACTTAGAAATGTAAAAGCTACGTACACACGGACATATTC
Organism: Parnassius orleans; assembly: GCA_029286625.1. Lineage (NCBI taxonomy): Eukaryota > Metazoa > Arthropoda > Insecta > Lepidoptera > Papilionidae > Parnassius > Parnassius orleans. The sequence continues at coordinate 741,962 of JAGSMP010000265.1, read as the reverse complement.
ATCAGTTGTTGAAACTTTTTAACTAAATTGTAAAAACAACTTTTACAGGTGGACCTGGGTCTAATAGGCAGGAACTCCTCGTCGCCCTCCTCAACCAATAGCACCATCAGTAGCGGCACTGTGAGTACATTAGTATATCTGAAACTAACCGTAATAAGCGAAAAAAATAGAGAGGTGAAGAGAAAAAAAATTAATAAGAGATTTGTAAAAGAGATACAGAATGAAGTAGATAATGGAAGGTGAAGAGAAAAAAAAACTAATAAGAGATTTGTGAAAGAGACTAAAAGAATGGTACAAATAATGAAATAGTAAAAGAATGAATGATAGACGAAAAAAGAATTTATTTTCGTAAACATTATTAATTTTTTCCCTGTAGGTGACACTACCTGTTTAAATAATAGAGCGCTAAATTTAAAACGCGTAAATAATATATTTTAAAAGTCAGGAATACAATTTATTGTTTCCTGACTTTTAATCAAATTAAATGAAACGCTCAAGAGGCGTGCACTTTTGTATTAACCAAACTATTTTTACTAAAAGAATAAAAAACCAACTTCAAAGAACTACAAAAGATAAAATTATTTATTATAAACCTTCCGACATATTAATCTTCTAACCAATCGCGCAGTGGCGGCGTAAGAATATCCACTACCCCACATTGTTGCGTAGGTGTCGTAAGAGGCACATCGAAAAATCTATGAAATCTAATCTCAGTTTGAAAGGTTTGAAAATTCCCAGTAATAAAGTGAAGTAGAGGTATTTCAATGCAAAAATGTCGCGACCTCATTGTAGTTATGAATAACAGAGGTTTCTCACATAGCCAGGGCCCACTTCACCAGGTTTCACTGTAATTATTAACATCTTTATTATAATGATGAATTTCCGCTAAGTAACGCCTGATTATTTTTTTTTTTTATGGGATAAGGGTGACAAAAGAGCACACAGACCACCTGATGGTAAGTGGTTTCTATGGCCCATAGACATCTACATCTATCCTCGATTACGAATCAAAATTCATACGCGTTGTCACCCGTGAGGACTAAGATGGAATGCCTCGTTTCCAGTAAAAAGGGTCTCCGGTTCTCTACACTCACCATACGAAACACAGCGGCATTAAGCTGCTATTTTACGCTGGTATTTTGTGAGAGCGTGGTCCTTCCCCGGTCGAGCCGACCCATTCGTGCTACAACTATACTACAAATATAGCTGTAGCATGGCTCTACCACGTAAAATTATGTTAACTATTTATTTATATTTTATGTAATTTTTATAATTTAATATTTGTAAGTAGTGAATAGTAATGTAGCAGTAATGAGCACGTGTACGTATGTGTGTCCGCATGCAGGCGTGGCGCAGTTCTCCGCGCGCCTCCGCCTCGGCGCTGGACGACGCCTTCCAGCTCTACGAGATCGCCAGGTCTGACTATATCATTTTTAATAAAATAAGGGTGAAAAACGAACATACAGCCCACCTGATGGTAAGTGGATGCTGTGGCCCATAGAGATCTACATCCATGGGTCAATATTTAGGCTAATGATGATGATGGTGTTACGTTATTTTTAATTAAAATTGACAATAGTTTTACATATGTAATATATAAATAATGAAAAGTCGACATTCCTATTGTTATTTAAGCACCCATATGCTATGCAGTACTTTTTGGCTTTTTGGGAAGCCATACTTGAATAAAAACTCAAAAATAAATATCAAAAGTGTCTAAATACTTATCAGAGAAAAATACTTTTTTGTTAACGTAAGGCGCGCGTCAGCTCGAGCGCGCGGTACAACCTCACAGAATTAGCCCCTCGTAGGGGGCCGCGCACCGTTGGTATATTTTCATGCCTAAGCGCGGAGTGAGACAGGCCTTGTTTTCGTTTCACTTCTAGTACCGGCTCGTTACTTGTATTTCCGGAGAATTTACTTAAAAATTTTGACGATCACTTATCATTAGATGAGCGGCATGCTCGTATGTCGTCTTTAGTAAGTAGTGCCTGTTAATTTTTACTTAATGTGCATAGTAGCGAAGTGTACGCCTAAGGATATTATGCCCGTATAATTATTTGTACACTTTATAAATATTAATAAATTAAACGTGTTAAGAATGAGGGCTAATAATCTTCCGCTCACCAGATGTCGCTAGTTGACGAGGTGAAGTTTTTTGTTACACATGTCATTTAATCGAGAAGTTAGTTTTAAATAAAAGTTTATCAGTTTCTAGAGTATTATATTAATATACAAAACAGTGCCTCAGTGGTTTGCTCTTTAAATGTTTGTACATTTTTATCTCTTTTCTAGATTTTTCAAATTTTATGAATATCTGTGATTTGGTTTATTTTTAATTAATTAATAAAAAATATAACTAATAGTGCAGAAACAAACAATAACCTTTACACTTTTCGAACAAATTAACTTCCCCGTTATGAAATCTGTCAAATATTACACCTTATTTTTAAGTGGCGCCGCCCTGGTGGCAGAAAAAGTCGTGGAAAACCTCATTAAGAGAAGGATATCTTCTAATATTCTTTTCAAAGTTCGATTTAAACACAATTTTAATATTCTTTTCAAAATTCTAATAAAAATACGTAGTGGTCCCTCGAGCCGGATAAAGAGGCAGTAACAACATCGGAAATATTTGTTGTCCATCGTTCCGGTTTTCAGAGTCTTGTAACAAGGTAGGCTCTAAATCCCTTTGGGTCCACTCTCCGGCCTTGCATTTGAAAGCGTAGAAATCGAAGGTGATGTTGTGTGTTGGTGTGGTCCAGGTTCGTGGAGATGCCGATCGTGGTGCAGGGATGCGAGGACGCGATCGTGGAGGCGCTGTCGGCGGAGACGCTGCCGCATGTGCTGCGCTGGGCCGCCGCGCCGCATGCCAGCCGCTGGGTGCACAGGTGCGTGGTGTGCTGTGTGTTGTATGCTGTGTGCTGTGTGTCGGCGGAGACGCTGCACGTGCTGCGCTGGGCCGCCGCGCCGCACGCCAGCCGCTGCGCACAGGTGCGTGGTGTGCTGTGTGCTGTGCTGTGTGTTGTGTGCTGTGTGTGTGCTATGTGTCGGCGGAGACGCTGCCGCACGTGCTGCGCTGCCGCCGCGCCGCACGCCAGCCGCTGGGCACAGGTGCGTGGTGTGCTGTGTGTGCTGTGTGTGTGTGTGTGCTGTGTGTGCTGGTGTCGGCGGAGACGCTGCCGCACGTGCTGCGCTGGCCGCCGCGCCGCACGCCAGCCGCTGCACAGGTGCGTGGTGTGCTGTGTGTTGTGTTGTGTGCTGTGTGTGCTATGTGTCGGCGGAGACGCTGCCGCACGTGCTGCGCTGGGCCGCCGCGCCGCACGCCAGCCGCTGGGTGCACAGGTGCGTGGTGTGCTGTGTGTGCTGTGTGCTGTGTGTCGGCGGAGACGCTGCCGCACGTGCTGCGATGGGCCGCCGCGCCGCACGCCAGCCGCTGCACAGGTGCGTGTGCTGTGTGTTGTATGCTGTGTGCTGTGTGTGCTATGTGTCGGCGGAGACGCTGCCGCACGTGCTGCGCTGGGCCGCCGCGCCGCACGCCAGCCGCTGGGTGCACAGGTGCGTGGTGCTGTGTGTGCTGTGTGCTGTGTGCTGTGTGCTATGTCGGCGGAGACGCTGCCGCACGTGCTGCGCTGGCCGCCGCGCCGCACGCCAGCCGCTGTGCACAGGTGCGGTGTGCTGTGTGTGTGCTGTGTGTGTGCTGTGCTGTGTGTGTGCTATGTGTCGGCGGAGACGCTGCCGCACGTGCTGCGCTGGGCCGCCGCGCCGCACGCCAGCCGCTGGGTGCACAGGTGCGTGGTGTGCTGTGTGTGCTGTGTGTTGTGTGCTGTGTGTGCTATGTGTCGGCGGAGACGCTGCCGCACGTGCTGCGCTGGGCCGCCGCGCCGCACGCCAGCCGCTGGGTGCACAGGTGCGTGGTGTGCTGTGTGTGCTGTGTGTTGTGTGCTGTGTGTGCTATGTGTCGGCGGAGACGCTGCCGCACGTGCTGCGCTGGGCCGCCGCGCCGCACGCCAGCCGCTGGGTGCACAGGTGCGTGTGTGCTGTGTGCTGTGTGTGCTGTGTCGGCGGAGACGCCGCACGTGCTGCGCTGTCGCCGCGCCGCACGCCAGCCGCTGGGTGCACAGGTGCGTGGTGTGCTGTGTGTGCTGTGTGCTGTGTGCTATGTGTCGGCGGAGACGCTGCCGCACGTGCTGCGCTGGGCCGCCGCGCCGCACGCCAGCCGCTGGGTGCACAGGTGCGTGGTGTGCTGTGTGTGCTGTGTGCTGTGTGCTGTGTGTGCTATGTGTCGGCGGAGACGCTGCCGCACGTGCTGCGCTGGGCTGCCGCGCCGCACGCCAGCCGCTGTGCACAGGTGCGTGGTGCTGTGTGTGCTGTGTGTGTGTGTGTGTGCTGTGTGTGCTGTGTGTCGGCGGAGACGCTGCCGCACGTGCTGCGCTGGGCCGCCGCGCCGCACGCCAGCCGCTGGGTGCACAGGTGCGTGGTGTGCTGTGTGTTGTGTGCTGTGTGTGCTGTGTGTCGGCGGAGACGCTGCCGCACGTGCTGCGCTGGGCCGCCGCGCCGCACGCCAGCCGCTGGGTGCACAAGTGCGTGGTGTGCTGTGTGTGCTGTGTGTTGTGTGCTGTGTGTGTGTGCTATGTCGGCGGAGACGCTGCCGCACGTGCTGCGCTGGGCCGCCGCGCCGCACGCCAGCCGCTGGGTGCACAGGTGCGTGGTGTGCTGTGTGTTGTGTGCTGTGTGTGCTGTGTGTCGGCGGAGACGCTGCCGCACGTGCTGCGCTGGGCCGCCGCGCCGCACGCCAGCCGCTGGGTGCACAGGTGCGTGTGCTGTGTGTGCTGTGCTGTGTGTTGTGTGCTGTGTGCATGTGTCGGCGGAGACGCTGCCGCACGTGCTGCGCTGGGCCGCCGCGCCGCACGCCAGCCGCTGCACAGGTGCGTGGTGTGCTGTGCTGTGTGTTGTGCTGTGTGTGCTGGTGTCGGCGGAGACGCCGCACGTGCTGCGCTGGGTCGCCGCGCCGCACGCCAGCCGCTGTGCACAGGTGCGTGTGTGCTGTGCTGTGTTGTGCTGTGTGTGCTATGTGTCGGCGGGACGCTGCCGCACGTGCTGCGCTGGGCCGCCGCGCCGCACGCCAGCCGCTGGGTACAGGTGCGTGTGCTGTGTGCTGTGTGCTGTGTCGGCGGAGACGCTGCCGCACGTGCTGCGCTGGCCGCCGCGCCGCACGCCAGCCGCTGGTGCACAGGTGCGTGGTGTGCTGTGTGTGCTGTGCTGTGTGTGCATGTGTCGGCGGAGACGCTGCCGCACGTGCTGCGCTGTCGCCGCGCCGCACGCCAGCCGCTGGGCACAGGTGCGTGTGTGCTGTGTGCTGTGTATTGTGCGCTGTGTGCTGTGTGCTGTGTGTCGGCGGAGACGCTGCACGTGCTGCGCTGGGCCGCCGCGCCGCACGCCAGCCGCTGGGTGCTGGTGCGTGGTGTGCTGTGCTGTGTGTTGTGCTGTGTGTGCTGTGTGCTGTGTCGGCGGAGACGCTGCCGCACGTGCTGCGTTGCCGCCGCGCCGCACGCCAGCCGCTGGGCACAGGTGCGTGGTGTGTGTGTGCTGTGTATTGTGCGCTGTGTGCTGTGTGCGGTGTCGGCGGAGACGCTGCCGCACGTGCTGCGCTGGTTGCCGCGCCGCACGCCAGCCGCTGGGTGCACAGGTGCGTGGTGTGCTGTGTTGTGTGCTGTGTGTGCATGTGTCGGCGGAGACGCTGCCGCACGTGCTGCTGGGCCGCCGCGCCGCACGCCAGCCGCTGGGTGCACAGGTGTGGTGTGCTGTGTGCTGTGTGCTGTGTGCTGTGTGTGTGCTATGTGTCGGCGGAGACGCTGCCGCACGTGCTGCGCTGGCCGCCGCGCCGCACGCCAGCCGCTGGGTGCACAGGTGTGTGTGCTGTGTGTGCTGTATTGTGCGCTGTGTGCTGTGTGTGTGCTATGTGTCGCGGAGACGCTGCCGCACGTGCTGCGCTGGGCCGCCGCGCCGCACGCCAGCCGCTGTGCACAGGTGCGGTGTGCTGTGTGTGCTGTGCTGTGTGTGCTATGTGTCGGCGGAGACGCTGCCGCACGCTGCGCTGGCCGCCGCGCCGCACGCCAGCCGCTGTGCACAGGTGCGGTGTGCTGTGTGCTGTGTGCTGTGTGCGGTGTCGGCGGAGACGCTGCCGCACGTGCTGCGCTGGCTGCCGCGCCGCACGCCAGCCGCTGGGTGCACAGGTGCGTGTGCTGTGTGTGCTGTGTGTGTGCTGTGTGTGCTGTGTGTCGGCGGAGACGCTGCCGCACGTGCTGCGTGGCCGCCGCGCCGCACGCCAGCCGCTGGGTGCTGGTGCGTGGTGTGCTGTGTGTGTGTGTGTGCTGTGTGTCGGCGGAGACGCTGCCGCACGTGCTGCGCTGGCCGCCGCGCCGCACGCCAGCCGCTGCGCACAGGTGCGTGGTGCTGTGTGCTGTGTGTTGTGTGCTGTGTGTGCTATGTGTCGGCGGAGACGCTGCCGCACGTGCTGCGCTGGGCCGCCGCGCCGCACGCCAGCCGCTGGGTGCACAGGTGCGTGGTGTGCTGTGTGTTGTATGCTGTGTGCTGTGTCGGCGGAGACGCCGCACGTGCTGCGCTGTCGCCGCGCCGCACGCCAGCCGCTGCGCACAGGTGCGTGGTGCTGTGTGCTGTGTCGGCGGAGACGCTGCCGCACGTGCTGCGCTGGGCCGCCGCGTTTAGCGTGGTTTTGCTTTTGTATTCTTATAATGTACATCAGATTTTGTTTTTTATTTGTTATTTCTATATTATAACAAATAAATATAAAAGCCTATTAAAGTCTGTATATTGCCTCATAGGTGGGATATTTGTTATAGTTGGCACATTGGCAAGCGGGTCGGCAACTGCGGTTTTTTATTTTTAGTCTTTTATGACACTCATGGAATGATATGGGGTAGTTGATTTTTACACCGCCCCTACACGGTAATAGCGCTTTACAGTTATTACCTACATATGTAAGAATAGTAAGAGACTATCCAGTGTACAAATATACATGCGAGTGTGGGCGCAGTATATTATGTTGGTAGTGCAGTGAGTGAGTATTAACGAGTAAGGTGGGCGTGGCGCGGCAGGCAGGCGATGCGGTACCTGCGCGACGAGTTCCCGGCCATCATGTCGCAGGCGGGCGCGGCGCGACTTCCCCGCAGCGCTGTCGCCAGCGCGCTCGCGTCGCCGTTCCTGCAGGCCAGCGAGGCGCAGGCGCTGCGCGCACTGCTGCGCTGGGCCGAGCGCGCCAAGCAGCCCGCGGACCAGCGAGGTATCACTACCTTATATTTCTTCCGATGCTAAAAAAGCTAGGCGGCATTGAGTGCTATGTACACGTACTAGAGAAGCTATTCCAAACAAAAAATGTGCACTACTCTGCGCATGCGCGGGAGATAGTAGATTTTAGTCTATGGTTGTAGATAGCGTGACATATAAATGAAGAAATTTATTTTTTCTATTGTAATATTATTACCTATTTACTCACTTGAACAACAAATAATTTTACTTATTTGACTACTGAATTATTAATTATGTTCAGGTTTAAACTGAATTTGAAATCTCGTATTATTAGCGCCGCTCCACACTCTATGAATATTGAAGCCACACTAAATGACACTAAAGGTGTACGGATTGCAGTACAGTTCATTTGAACATAGTTAATGTTCGTAATACCAAATCTAGTACGTAGTACATATATATCGATGCTAGGCGGTAATTTGACTTCCCCTCTCCTTGTCTATTATCTCGACAGTATAAAAGTTAATTGGTATATCGCGGTCGTTAATGCTAATATTATGATTTCGTTTTTTTTTTCTTTTAAAATCAAACGTTACCTCCACACTAGGATATTCTCTATGTATCGTGGAGGCAGTTTACATACATAAATACATCCAGACCCGGAACAATCATTTGTAGGCCATACAAATATTTGTTCCGTGCGAGATTCGAACCCGCGGCCCTTAACGCTGCAACTCATTGCTGGTTTAGCAATGAGTTGCAGCGTTCAGGGCGCTTACGGCGCTACGGAGCCGTCAAACGATATATAGCCGGTATATATTCACCCTCACCCCTTTCCTCTTCTTCAGGTGCAGAGCCGAACGTGTTGATACGTTACTTCTTTATTTATTATTGAATTCTTTTTTCCTGTGATGGTTTTTAACTCCTTTAGCTACAAATTTTTATTGATTTTTCGATAACATTTTTTTATGTGTAATCTTGTGTAGTGCTTGTGCTGTGATATATGTAGGAAAGGTCTTGTGTGAATTAGGAGACGTGTTGATGCTTCTATAACTTTAATTATACTGATCCGAACTTATTCTACCTTAACACTAATATATACTATTGTGGTGGCTACACTACACCTCCCACCGACAAAAAAAAAAAAGTTATGTATTTTTTATCAAACCTAAAAAACTATTCTAAACATAATTAAAGAATATCTAAATGAAAACTATAATCTAAGGCATAATGTCTAGATTTATGAGGGCGTTTGGCTAAACCCTTTGGCACGTAAAATGTGTAGTCATTAGTTATAGTAATTGACATAATCAGGCTTAATTATGTAACATAACATAATATAATATTATTATGTTTTGATTTTCGCAAACATTTGTTATTTTTTATTCGTATCCTTAATCATTAAGACAAGTCATCTAGTTCCGATATTTAATAATACATAGTATTCATTTCATTATCATATCTCTTTTCACACTTCAATACTTCTCTTTATTCCTTTTTACTTCATATATTTATGTACTTCATTCTTGTTTAACAATTATTTATTTTTCATTTTACTTCACAGCATTTTAGCTACATATTCATTCAATATTTGTGTCATTTCTTTCACGTACACGGCTCGCGTACATACATGATCAAGACAATGACCAATATCACTTCATCAATTCTTTATTTATAGCGTTTCAGTTCATATAATTTATTATTTAATTGTATCATAACTTTCACGCACGACTTGCGTACATACATGATCAAGATAATGGACAATATTCCCATACAATTCTTGATAAATTCTTATTTCACTCAATAACAATAGTTAGAACTCATTCTGGTTTTTATCGAATCCTGTTCGGATTTAAAAGTGTTTAAAATTAATCGGTTATTAGGTTTTCCAAACTCTCAGCTGATCAGGCCGATTGTATGTGGATATGCTAACCTCCGATAATTTTCTTTACCTTACTCTCACAACTACACACTATTAATATTTTTGATTTATAATTCCGTATTTCGTAACTTAGCCATAAATCTACTCACATCTTTTACAAATTTATATTATACAGTCTCCTATAATATTTAGGTATATCATTGTCAGTCAGGTTGAGGCTCACAATATGGGCACAACAAAATTGAAATTAATTAATTGTATAAATAATATAATTGAGTTTCTAAATCGTTTTGAACGAAGTTATTATTTTCATAATCCACATAAGTAAGTTAGATAATCAAACTGTTATCTTATGATTTAAAAGTTTAATCAATATTAAACCAAAAATAAATTATTGCATTTCATATTAAGATACAGAACAAAGAAGTCAAAGCAACGTAATCATTTTCAGTAACAATAACATAATCACATAACAAGAGACAGATCAAAATACAAATTGCAATCCCACTCTAGCAGCGCAAGCGATTTGAGACACCTTTGTTTTAATTACTAAAGTATGTATATGGAAACGTTTGCGATTACATAGAACTATGACCACACAGTGTGATTAACACCTAATTTTAAGATAACTTGTACAATGCAAGTAAAGTAAAATGTACCTTAAAGTGATAGTTTTAAATATTTTTGAATTTATACAGAAGTTAAGATAGTTACATCGTGAATAGTTTTATTAGTTTTACATACATCGAAAAATACATTAGCTTTTTTTATAAATTATTTTTGCTAGAAATATGATGTTTATTTTTTCGTATACAAAACATTATTGAAAAATTACTACAACTACTACCAAGTTTATATAACAAAACATTAATTTATTTTAACATTCAAAAGAACAATTTTAATTTTTATGTAGGTTAGCATATAAATTTAAGGTTCATTGCCTTTAGAGAAGAAAAAAATACATTTAACAATAGCGAATGTTTAAAACCCTTTTCAAAATTGAATACTACCATTTAAATAAAATTTACTACAGAAAAAAAAATAACAACGGAATATATCATTAGTATTATTTTAACCATACGAAAAATTAATTGATGATAAATCATGGTAAATTTAAGTACGTAAAAATGTAATCTACTATATTATTTCATTCGGTTTTGCAGGACACAGTAATAAAAAGAATATATAACAATAAACAATAACTGTATAAAATTGAATATAAAATCGTCTTGTGCCAACATACAAGAGAGCTTAAAAAGTAACTTAATTTTAATATTGCATTATGATTTTTTTTAGCAGTGCACTAATAAATATATTAAGGTATCAATTAAATCGTGAAGTATCTGATTAATAAACTCAACTTTATCATATTATATTAAATACAAAATTTTAAAAATATAACTTTTTATAATAATTAAAACTTTTTAAGAAATGTTAAAAGAAATGACGAAAAATATGCTGATTCGATGTTACCTCAAATTTTCTTCTTTTTCTTTGTGGCTCAATTTTCATATTCTTCTGGACGAAGCTTGCAAAAGTACAACTGTTACTTCCTTTTAAAATTAATCTGCCGTTTCTTGAATTTTGAACTTTGGTCATCATATTTTTAATTTTTAGTTAGTTCCTATACAATTATTATTGGCCTCTTCTTGTATTCATATTTATTTGTTTTCGTCACATCCGGTATTGCGTCCATTCCGTTATAATATATTTTTCCATGATGATTTCCATTATTTTATTTTTAATTTTCTCTCTTATATAAGCCCGGCGGTGCGCGTACATTGTAGCAGCGCACCGCCTGGCAGGGTCGCCATGTGATATATGTAGGAAAGGTCTTGTGTGAATTAGAGACGTGTTGATGCTTCTATAACTTTAATTATACTGATCCGAACTTATTCTACCTTAACACTAATATATACTATTGTGGTGGCTACACTACAGTGCAACCTGTTGTTTTTAATTCTTAGCTAACTGCTCCAAGTTACAAGAAAATGTCACATTTATCCGAACCTAGAATGAAAAATTAATACTTTGCCCAACTTTAACTGACTGTACTGAAAAAACCTTAAAGTAACCTTAAAAGTTGACGCATTTAATAAGGATTCTAAAATGGTATAGCACTTGCTTTTTTTTTCTTTTTTTTATAGGAGAGGGGGCAAACGAGCATTAGGCTCACCTGATGGTAAGTGACTACCGCCGCCCATGAACAATTGCAACACCAAGGGAACCAAAGGAATTGCAGATGCGTTTCCGGCCTTTTAAAAAGGAGTAGGCTCTTTTCTTGAAGGTCCCTAAGTCGTATCGGTCCAGAAAAATCGCTGGTGGTAAACTATTCGGAACTATTAGGAAGTTGTGCGAGGAAGAAAACATCTTCTAAATCGCACAGTGGTGGGCCGCCAATCATCCCGATGGTGTGGATGGGATCGGAGTTCTGCCGCGATGTGCGTTCATGAAATTTGGCGGCTGGGATTAATCCGGACAATTCCTTAGAGCACTCCCGTGGTAAATGCGAAAGAAAATGCAAAGAGATGCAACATCTCTTCGCAGCGCCAATGAATCGAGCCGATCGGAAAGGACTCGGTCGTCTACGATCCGAGCTGCTCTGCGCTGGATGCGGTCAAATGGAAGGAGCTGGCACTGGGGAGCCCCTGCCCAGAGATAGGAACAGTATTCCATGTGAGGCCGAACCTGCGCCTTGTAAAGTTGTAGGCGTTGCGCCCCCATGGGTAGGATGCAAGGAAAGACCGCATTCCGTCCCAATCCGCCGACCTGTAATGCCAAACACGGCGGCAACCTGCAGAACGCAACCGCGAGGGGAGCGTGAGTGGCACCACACTCCGGATCAGACAATGGTTCGAAGAGCCGAGAGGATGAGAGGTCAGCAGAAGGTCCAACAGGGAAAATGTATGATCCTTCACATCTGGAATCCGCGTAGGCGAAGTAATCAGTTGTGTCAGACCAAATGCCAAGGTAAAGTCATAACAGATCTCCCGCATGATCGGTTAAACGAGAACCGAGCCATTCGGCGTGGTGGGCGTTAAAATCGCCAGGAGCTCTGCGGATGGGATCTGCTGTAACAAGGAATCTGTAGCCATTTGGACGTGGTCGATGAGTCGGTCTGTTTCGGCATTACCGCTATGGGACCTATAGAGGCACCCGTAGACGCGCGGATGGTCGTCGCTATCTACGCGTAGCCAAAGGATGGACTGGTCCGAACCTTCACGACTGCCGAGGCGTCGAGAACAGATGTCCTCTCTGACGTATACGCAACACCAGCCTGAGGCACAAAGGAGTGTTCCAATTTGTACCCCGGGTAGGAGATACGAAGTATTAAGCCGGAGAGAACACCTGCGTCTCGGTCAGAAAGAGCAAGGCCGGCTTCGCCGTCTCGAGATGGTAGTGGACGGCGTTAAGGTTCGAGTGAAGTCCCCTGATGTTGCACAAATTCACGGATAGCGTGGCAGGGGTCACCTTGGTCTTGTTGTTCAGTTTGCCCCGAGCAGTTATTGTTTTGAGTGGAATTTTGCCATCCCCCCCGAATACGCGAGGCAGTCTGAGCACCGACGCTCAGGAGTGGAGTAGCATGGTCGTGGATGCTCAGAGAGGGATTCTCCTGGGGTAGTCTATGATTTAATTCCGCTACCATGTTGATGGGGGGGAGGGGGGGGGGGAATTGGGGCTCCGGTCACCTGCACTCACCAGACGAAACGCAAAAGCAGAGCTTTCACTTCACGCCGGTATTCTGTGAGGTCGTGGTACTAACCCGGCTCGAGCCGGCCCTTACGTGCAACAGCAAAAGCTGCTGCGTGGCTCTACGACCGTTGAACATTACACTTGCTACATTATTTCTTAGATTACAGGGGAAAAAAAATTTCTTCAAGAATCTCAGTTTAAAAAAATTTCTTTTTTCTACTAAAATTTTATGAAGTGCGAGCGCGACAGATAGTGACGCCACTTTTGAGTGCTGGCACGCAATGTAGATCAGTACGTTACGCTCCTTCGTTTACTACGCATTTTCCGTATTCGTTCGTGTTATTTCGTACTTACCGACTTTTTGCTTCGCTTATTGGACTTGTTCGCTTGTGATTTGGATTTGGACAGTTTCGATCTTTTAACGACAACCTTGGCTTTCTACTGGACTATAGTGTGATTGTGTAGTGTCTGTGTACACCATACCGGAATATGTAAACATGCACTACATTTATGGGGAATGCAGAGGCAATGCTAGTGCTGCGGCTAGACTGTATCGCGAGAGATACCAAAATGCTGATCGCTATCCAGATCATCAAGTTTTACAAATGTTCACCGTCTACTTTACTGAGGGCAGACTCCCAAACCAAGTACATGGTGAAGGAAGAAGTTCGTTACCTTACGAGGACATAGTACTACAAGCAGTTGAAGAAGACCCAAGTACTTCGGTACGAGCAATTCAGGAAAGCACAGGAGTGCCCAAAAGTACAGCTCACCGAATTTTACAAAAAGAGTTACACCTGTACCATGTACAGAGAGTACAAACCCTGCTACCTCAAGATTATCAACGTCGGGTTGCGTTTTGCCAAACGATGTTACAAAGACACCGCGAAGACCCGCGATTCTTAGAAAAAATTGTGGATAGATTAATCTACATTTAAAAAGACGGTTACATGAACCTACGTAATTTACACGAGTGGCACGTAGAGAATCCGAATTTAATGAGACAAGACAGATCTCAATATCGTTTTAAAATAAACATGGACTGGAATTTTAAACGGAAGAGTCATAGGACCTTTTGAGTTGCCAGAGGTCTTGAATGCTGAAATTTATTTAGATTTTTACAAAACCATTTACCTAATTTACTTGAAGACGTGCCACTAAGTATTTACAGAGAGATGTGGTATCAGCAAGACGTGCTGCCCAGCTCACATAGAACAAGAACAAGAAGAATATCCGGGCAGATGGATAGGGCGGTTTGGTACGATCTCGTAGCCAGCCCGTTCCCAGATCTAAATCCGTTAGATTTTTTACTGGGAGCAGTGAAAGAGAAAGTTTATTTAAAGCCAATTGAAAATTTAGCTGAGCTTCGGCAAATAATTACGGAAGCAGCTGAATTTGTCAATAACGGTAGATTTGTCCGTCTGATAACCTGGTTTTTTTAAGAAGATGTCGAGTTTGTATTGCAGCTGAAGGAAAGGAATTTGAACACCTTTTGTAAAAAATCTCAGCATCCAAATAATTGTTGTTTAATTTTAAGCTTAAGGAAAATTTATCCTAAATTTAACAAAAAGTATGACTCGAATGCGTCACTATCTGTCTCACTCACACTTCATGGATTGATTCTTCCTCTCACTCAAACTATAATCTTAGTTACTCTCATGGCAAGCTTTGGTTACACTAAAATAATTTTTAGTAATTAAAAAGAATTTTATCAAAACTGGGATTCTTGAAGAAAATTTTTTTTTCCTGTAATATAAGAAATAATGTAGCAAGTGCTATACCATTTAAGAATCCTTATTAAATGCGTCAATTTTTAAGGTTACTTGCTAAACTGGCGTAGTACATTTTTTTTTTTCAGTACAGTCAGTTAAATTTGGGCGAAGTATTAATTTTTCATTCTTGGTTCGGATAAATGAGACATTTTCTTCTAAGTTGGAGCAGTTAGCTAAGAATATATTCACATCAAGTGGTATATATTCACCTTCCCCCCCCCCCCACGTTTTTTTTTCCCTGTGCAGAGCCGAATGTGGTGTGGCAGGCATGTGTATAAACTTGCTATAAGATTTATTCGCCGGTATATATTGTTTTTAATACACTAAAAATAAGGCGTAATATATTTCTTCTCCATTATCACTTATTAAATCAATCCCATTATTTCGATAGTAAACTAAATCCATATGTATATTCACCCTCTTTCATCCCCCTTCCGCTGTCCTCTGCCCCTGTGTGTAGTGCGGAACGTGGTGAAGCTGATTCTCTATTCACTAGTAGTAATTTGGGTTCTTAGGCGTTTAAAATGAAAGACGTGTTTCTTGTAAGACAGTCCAAAATACCGGGTGTTTGTGAAACGCTCCCGAAAACGAAGACAGATGATAGTACTAAGGATACCTATGATGATGGGTCACAAAGAAATTCGATCCCGAGGGAAAAAAATTATCTTTTCACAACGTTTTATTAGCTTTATTCACGCTCCATCATGTTGTTACACCTAAATGAAACGATAATTTCATTAAAAAAAATCATGAAAATACTTAAACATAAAACCAGCAGTGAAACTTAAAATCAAATCAGCTGACAATAGGGTCAATATCCTCGCGGGCTCGAACTCTTATCTAGATCGGTATGAAACAATGCATTAGGTGTACTACTCACTCTACCCTTCCCTTTCAAACACGCGCTGCCTCGTGTCGCCTCGTGCTGTGGAATTTACATGTCAACGTTGCCAACATGTGTGGAATTCCCCAAATTGCGGGGAATTTAAAGTTGGTTGGGGATTGGTATTATGCGGGAAAATGCGGGATTTTGAAAATCGATAGCTAGGGCCAAGTCAGAACCTTTTTTCAAGAAATCTAAATACTTATCTTAACATTTTGTTACGTTACTTATAAATATCGAATGACTCCCTTTTTTTAACTATCGTCATTGCACTACATTTAATTTTCGCATTTATTTCGGCAACTTTTGTGTATAATCTTTAAATCTCTTTATTTTTAATTTTAAAGAAAAAAAATATTAGTTAAAAAGTAAATCTTATAAAATTAGTTGAAAATTGATTCATTTCTTAAAATAAAATTGAGGGAATTTATGGGGAATTTGACTAATTGGTGTTAGCAACGCTGCCATAATGCACCGAAATTTAGTTTGCCGACGACATAAGAATAAGAGGCGGCAATCACTTTAAAACTTGCAAGTAATTTTTAATAATTTTGACGTACCTCTTTTTAAATTCAAAGTATTGGTCGGATTAAATACGGAAAGTCAATTAAAATAAAGTAAAAGTATTATTTTACTTTATTTTAATTGTCTACTTTATTTTAATTGTCTTTACATTAATTCTGATAGATTAATGAACTGTCGATCATAATTGCAATTGATTTTAACTATTAAATTATGCAGTACCATTTCATTTTTCTATTTTCTTATACAAAATCAAACATAACGATGAAATAGTGTTTATAATTGTGTGAGTACTGAGTACCCAATTAGGTACGTTTATTAATTTCAATAATTTTTGTAGTAAACAACTGCTTGTTACGTCAGGGCTCAATTGAGTGTGTAATTGTATTAAAACCATAACTTCTAAATTCCATATGAAGACTAATCGTAGGGATAACTAAACTTTGGCGGTTGGCGATGTCTTTACGGTTTAACGGTCTGTGGAGTCCTCACTCCTCAGTGCTTCAAGGACGTTACCTCGTGCGCATTTGTTTTGGCGGGATTGATTAATAATTTTAGTTTTTGAGACAGTTCCGTGTTGACTATCACGAGCGACAGTTCAATTGTTTTGTTTATTAAATTATTGTCGTTATTACTAGTTATTTATTACTTAATGATATTATTCTTGTTGTTACCTTTTGTGTTTTTGTTTTGTTTTAATAATGCCTAACGCGTAGGTACGTTTATAGTGCTCGTCAATACGGCAACATGTTAATGTGCCTTGGAGAATCTCATAAGGCCACGGAGGATTGGTAAGCTGTTTTATACCTAATATTTTTTAAATAACTTATTACTGAACTGATCTGAATAGGTACATAACTGAATACATCAGAATAATAAACATACCTACACAATGGATAAAAAGCATGACTCTAACCTTTTAACATTTTATTTAAGTATTTTTTCATTAGCGGAGAATCGAACCAGTTATTTGGTTTATTTAACCTGTAATTCGAATTAAAGTGGCTACGTGGAGAGAAGCACAGTGGCAAAATAATAGGTTAAGTAGATAAGTTAGGTATTTAGGCAAGTGTTGTAAATTATTAGGTATTGTGGTACCATCGCTAGTTGCGAGCCGCGCGAATTCGGCGTTCGCGCGTACATTGACCCCTAGTCAGCTGATTGTAATTCAGTAATTCCACTGCTGGTTTTATGTTTCAGTATTTTCATGATTTTTTAAATGAAATTAACGTTTTATTTAGTTGTACTAACACGATGGAGCGTGAATAAAGCTAATAAAACGTTGTGAAAAGATGTTTTTTTTTCATCAGGATCGATTTTATATTTCACCCATCATCAAAGATATAGTTAGTACTGTCGTCTGTCTTCGTTTTCGGGAGCGTTTCTAAAATACCCTGTATATTGACAGAAAAGAGGTAAATATAATGTTCACACATACAGTTCACACGCGGAGAGGGGATTGCCGCGTAAGCTGAATTTTACACGTTCGTAGGAGCGAGTTCACCTTTACACACCCGTGGGACCATTTTCTTGCTTACATTATTTTGATCACTTTACACACTTACTTTTATTTTCCGACGACAATAGTCAGGTGATATATTTACACAAGTCCCTCCCCCCCTGTGCAGAGCCGAACGTGGTGTGGCATGCGTCGCACTCGGGCGGGCGTCGCGCGGCGCTGTGTCGCCGGCGAGCTGGAGCGACCTGCGACTCGGCGCTACGCGAGGCGCTCGCCGCTCTGCTGCCCCTCGTGCGCCTGGAGCACCTGCCGCCCGACTGCGACCTGCTGCACCAGGTGACGTACACACATACACACGTACACAGCTGGAGCGACCTGCGACTCGGCGCTACGCGAGGCGCTCGCCGCTCTGCTGCCCCTCGTGCGCCTGGAGCACCTGCCGCCCGACTGCGACCTGCACCAGGTGACGTACACACACACACACGTACAGCTGGGCGACCTGCGACTCGGCGCTACGCGAGGCGCTCGCCGCTCTGCTGCCCCTCGTGCGCCTGGAGCACCTGCCGCCCGACTGCGACCTGCTGCACCAGGTGACGTACACACACACACGTACAGCTGGGCGACCTGCGACTCGGCGCTACGCGAGGCGCTCGCCGCTCTGCTGCCCCTCGTGCGCCTGGAGCACCTGCCGCCCGGCGACCTGCTGCACCAGGTGACGTACACACATACACACGTACACAGCTGGAGCGACCTGCGACTCGGCGCTACGCGAGGCGCTCGCCGCTCTGCTGCCCCTCGTGCGCCTGGAGCACCTGCCGCCCGACTGCGACCTGCTGCACCAGGTGACGTACACACATACACACGTACACAGCTGGAGCGACCTGCGACTCGGCGCTACGCGAGGCGCTCGCCGCTCTGCTGCCCCTCGTGCGCCTGGAGCACCTGCCGCCCGACTGCGACCTGCTGCACCAGGTGACGTACACACATACACACGTACACAGCTGGAGCGACCTGCGACTCGGCGCTACGCGAGGCGCTCGCCGCTCTGCTGCCCCTCGTGCGCCTGGAGCACCTGCCGCCCGACTGCGACCTGCTGCACCAGGTGACGTACATACACACGTACACAGGTGCAGCGTTGTAGGTTGTAAGCATGAAGTGACTGTATTGTGGTCAAGTTTGCTCATGCATACTCAATGGCGAATGTACTGCAAGCGAACGACACGTGAATATCCAATAGACTGTCCTCGCCCCGTGCTCTTGCACTTAACTAAAGAAACTCACAAATATGTCAGTACGCAGGTCAAAATTATGTTCACCATTTGTTCAGATATGCAGGTTTCCTCACGATGTTTTTCTTCACCGCCAAGCACGTGGTAATTCAGCACTTAAAATTGCAATTAACAATTTCATTGGTGCCGGCGGTGATGGAACTTGGGTTGCTCGCGTACTGTGAAATGTACAGCGAGTGCTGAGCACCTCAGCTAGCACGGTTGTTTTCTTTTGGGAATCCGTGGTGTATTGTATTGTATTGTATTGTGTTGTGCAGGCGGTGCGGCGCGGCCTAGTGCCTCAGCCTCCGCCGCAGATGCTGGAGCGCGGCGCCGCGGCCGACGCCTGGCTCGCGAGAGGCGCCGCGCGTCCGCCGCGCTGCTTCCTGCCCTACCTCGACGAGATCAAGGTGCCGCCACGCACACACACGTACACGTACACGTACACGCACACAGACACAGACACGTACAGATGCTGGAGCGCGGCGCCGCGGCCGACGCCTGGCTCGCGAGAGGCGCCGCGCGTCCGCCGCGCTGCTTCCTGCCCTACCTCGACGAGATCAAGGTGCCGCCACGCACACACACGTACACGTACACGCACACAGACACAGACACGTACAGATGCTGGGGGCTCCGGAAACGAAGACAGATTATAGTACTAACGATACCTGTGATGATGGGTCACAGAAAGAAAATCGATCCCGAGGAAAAAAAATCATCTTTTCACAACGTTATTAGCTTTATTCACGCTCCATCATTTTGTTACAGCTAAATGAAACGATAATTTCATTAAAAAAATCATGAAAATACTTAAACAAAACCAGCAGTGAAACTTAAAATCAAATCAGCTGACAATAGGGTCAATATACTCGCGAACGCCGAACTCTTATCTAGCTCGGTACGAAACAATTATAGGTATTATTACTAACTACCCCTCCCTTCCACACACGCGCTGCCACCGCCCGGCCGACTCGTGTCGCCTCGCGCTGTGGAATTTACACATGTCAGCGTTGCCAACATGCCAAATTGCGGGGAATTTAAAGTTGGTTGGGGATTTTGAAAATCGATAGCCAGGGCCAAGTCAGAACCTTTTTTCAAGAAATCTAAATACTTATCTTAACATTTGTTGGTTACTTACGAATATCGAATGACTCCTTTTTTAATTATCTTCATTGCGCACCACATTTAATTTTCGGATTTATTTCGGCAACTTTTGTGTATCATTTAATGCTTTTCATTTCTTTATATTTAATTTTAAAGAAAAAAATGTTCGTTAAAAGTAAATCTTATAAAATTAGTTGAAAATTGTTTTATTTCTTAAAATAAAATTGAGGGAATTAATCAAGCTTGTACACTCCTGCATCTTGCAGAGGGACATTACACTTTACTGAAGGTAAAACTGACTAATCTTCTTCGGCGGCTTGAAATATGTTTTAATGGAAGGACGCATCAAGATGTAGCCAATCTTGTCAGTGACACCTCTGACATAGGGTAGTAGCAGGCACACGCTCGACTGTGGCCGGCTTCACTCGTTCACTGTGACGTAGGCGCGGGACCCGAAGCTTGTTGTCGTGCAATACTTGCTTGACGTGTTGGAGCTAGGCGGCCAGGTGCTTAATGTCACAGATCCCTCGTGCCCTCTGAAACAAATATTTACCCACGGTAGTTAACTGTGAAGGATGGTGATGAGAATCACCGTATAAATATCTATCTTTATGGGTCTTTTTTCTTTACACAGTGTAGCTCAAGGTGTTATCAGGATTCCGAATTACTAACACATCTAGAAAAGCTAAAGAATTGTTTGCCTCTAACTCCATTATGAACTAAATTTTAGAATTTATGGAGTTAAGATCTAAAAACGCAATGCAAATATTTATTATGTTGTTATATAAAACATCATGGAGCTCAGCCCCGTCATGGAGGGACCCGACTTGTACTTTACTGTAATAAACTAAAATCTATTTTTAACTTACATTAGTCAATAAATTTATTAAAAACTTGCAGGCATTGTTGGAGGACCAAGCGGTGCCCGAAGCGGAGTTAGCTCGGGTGCGGAGAGCTCGATATATCCACAGGATACCAGATACCTTGTATATGGTAAATAGTTTTTTTTTAATGTTTAACCTATATCTATACATTAAGTTTCATCTTGTCACTGTTCTAAGTGTCATATAATAGAAAATGTACTTTAATATATAACTAATAAAACTATTTTTAACTTAACCATTTCACTGTCCCATGAGTCATATATGAACATTTCAATTGTTTAACTATTGTGTCTTTTTCTCGGACAGGGAAGTTGTTAAAACTGTATATTTGTAAAATTTAATAAAATTAAAGGTTGTATAAGTAAAAGTTTTCCGTTAAATCCGGCTCGAAGGGTCAAAAATATGTATACATTCTATCTCAGTCC
This sequence comes from Parnassius orleans, assembly GCA_029286625.1. Lineage (NCBI taxonomy): Eukaryota > Metazoa > Arthropoda > Insecta > Lepidoptera > Papilionidae > Parnassius > Parnassius orleans. Next base: position 720,804 of record JAGSMP010000265.1, on the reverse strand, counting down.
TCACATTTGACAAGGCATCTGTAGCCGCCTTCTTTTGAAGTAGGTTACAGTGCATGCATTACAGCAGTTACTTTTGAAGACATCTGTTTATTCCAGGTGGCCGCTGCGCAGAACGGGTCCAGCGGCAGTAGTTCCGGCGGAGGTGGAGGGGTGGGAGGGGGCAGTGGGGGTGGTGGTGGGGAGGCGGGGTGCGTGTCTCCGCGCACGCTGGCCGCGCTGCGTGCGCGAGTGCGGGAACTGAGAGCTTCACCTCCAGCTGTACGGGCTCTCGAACTACACGCGGCAGACACCAGCCAAGTGCACGAACAGGTACTTACTGTACCACGATACGAGTCGTGAGCACAGCCTTAACATTTATTTTTTACAGAAAAAATTACACGTGGTAAGAGCCATTCTGCAGTAATATTATGGTTGTAACACGAATGGGTTCAAAGCGGATAATACAAACTGGTTGCGCCAACGCACACCTTTGCATTTTGTATTTTTAAGTTGATGTGTTTTATCATTTAATTTGGCTGACACAATACTTCCCCTATCTAACTTTTCCCGCACATGCCTTTTCACGCAAGTGTGTCGATCGTCTATTCATCAGCGCGACGAACGCACGCGGTCTCATCATCACGAAATGTTGTATAAAAATTAAAAAAAAAATTATAGTTGGAAGTTTGTTTTGGTGCATATGACTTTATTGGGAAGAAATCAGAACTGTTCAATTATTGTGAATAAATTTAGTGCCAACATAGCTCATCGTGTCCGCAGCAGGAATCCTCACGAGATGCGAGGCACGCCGCTCTTCTCAAGGTACTGTGCTTATCCATCCTTCTCTTGGGCTGTTTTAGTTTTTGTTCCTAAGCCGCAGCTGCTCATCTCTCTTCGTGTCAGCCAACGCGTTAAATTAATTTTACGCATAAAATAATACAGTCCACTAATCACTCGCACCACCACACACTAATATTTTAAATAATTGTATTACATTACCTTTATTTTTCGTTACGTTTTTACAGATTGCTTTACGAGCCGTCCGAGAGATGTCGCTGCCTGATTCGTGTGCAGATCTGCTGTTGGCCGATTGCGAAGAAAACTCCGAAAAGTAATTCAGATTTCTAATTATTCCCATGTCATTCTTTTTATTTCTTTTATTATTCATGTTTTGGTGTCCCTCAAGGTGATGTTTTAGTGCGCCTATTATAGCTTTAATATACATTTGTCAACACTGAAAATCTTACAGTATTAGTGGGTCTTATTTATTTTTTAATTTTATTAAATCAGATAAACATTGAAATATAAAATCTTATATTTTATTGGGATCTTTGTAGGATTTTAATAGATGTCAAATACGTTGGTAATAAAAAAATCTTTATAAAAGTAATGTCATTGATATTCAATTATAGAGACTACATGTATATTGCAGAGAGGGTGGTGGGGACGAAGAGTGGGAGGGGTGGGGGGAGGCGGGCGCAGCGCCGGCGCTGGGTGCCCCGCGGTTGCCCGACCTGCCGCGCCTGCCGGATCTGCCACACCTGCCACACCTACCACACCTGCCCGACTTGCCACACATGCCCGACATCGACCTCGACTGCTGCCGGTTAGTATAATATTCTCGATTAGCATGTTCCAACTTGCCATTTACTAATGAGTCTATTATCTTTCAGTGTTTATAAACCATGCTATTGTAATATTTTCTTTAAAAAAAATGACAACAAACTTAATGGTTAAAACAGAAACTCCGTAAGAAGTATGCAGAAAAAATGATTAGAAACCTTAAGATGATTTTGCCAAGGTCTATTTAATGATACCTCACTTGACTTAGCTTTTCGACTTTAATTTTTAGGGTTCCGTACCCAAAGCTTCCACTGTCCGTCCGTCCGTCTGTCCGTCCGTTTGTCTGTCAGCGCGCTGTATCTAATGATCCGTAATAGGTAGACAGTTGAAATTTTCACAGAATGTGTATTACTGTTACCGCTATAATAACAAATAATAAAAATTAAAATAAATTACGAATTAAAAGGAGCTCCCCTACTAGAAACTATTACGCGATGGTACGGAACCCTTCATACGCGAGTCCGACTCACACTTGTCCGGTTATTTCTTTTTCACAATACGGCGTCTGGTTGTCGCCATATTGATTTTTTATTATTGACATGTCTTTAGTGACACAAGATTGAGACAAATTCTTTGACGTAAGAATCATCAAAATCGGCCCGTGCGGTTGGTCTTAAGAGCGCCACAAAGGAACATACATACATATATAGGCTGATAAACACATTACCCTCCTTTGCGTCGCGCGGTCAGGTAAAAAAGGGGATACCTGCGAAGTTTCGAAGAAAGAAGAAACGAACTTTACGTGCGTCGTGGAGAATGTGCGAAAAAAATCAACTAAAATTCATTTAATTATTGCCTATTTAAAAAAATATTGTAGTGGCTATATTTTGTTGCAGACCACTTTGGTCGGGTATTATATAATTTTCTTGTTATCTATGTGTCTTTAATCAGTAAAGTAATATCAAAACAAACTCCGCAAGTAAAAAGTACGTTCTAGAGCTGCTTTGTAGCTATATTATGGTGGTAGCACAAATGTGTCCGGGAAAGGACCACGCCCCCACAGGATACTAGGGTGACATAGCAGCTTAATGCTGCTGTGTTTCGTGTAGTGAGTGTAGAGAACTGGAGACCCTTTTTACTGGAATCAAGGCATTCCATATAAGTTCTCAGAGATGACAATGCATCTGCATTTTGATTCTTAGTTGAAGATAAATGTAGATGTCTATGGGCCACAGCATCCACTTACGATCAGACGGACTGCATGCTCGTTTGTCACCCTTATTCTATAAAAAAAAAAAAGATAATTGAGATAGTTTGTACCTGATTTCAGATCAGGGAGTGGGTCGCTACGCTCCACGACGAACGCAAGAGCGCCCGCTGTTTTCTTACAAGCTGGTAAGTTTAAATAGTTTTATTATGTAGCTAATTAAGGATAGAAATGATTACTTTATTAACTCAATTTTCGTATGATAAAATTAATGTCGTCTGGATTGAATTTCTGTCATGGTGGTCAACTTCAACAGACACTAGCCATCTGTTCAGGGCAGGGTTATAGTGCCCGAGTGTATGCGCAAGCACAAGTGAATTCGCTATTCTCTCACTCTCATAGTACGATGGGATGGTAATCTGACACGACTGGAGATAGATCAGGCGCAGCACCAACGGCTTTATGTACTTTCCGAGACACGAGGGTGAAACACCGTCATCTTTCTGAATCGGGGTTGCTTCTGAGAGTTTCTTGACAGACAAACCCAACAAATGATTGTTGACCAACCTCGTGATTCGAACCCGCGACCTCATGATCAGCAGTCGTGTTTACAGCCACTAGACCAACGAGGCAGTCATTGATTATAATATAATTTCATCTACGGCTGGTTTATAACTTTGTAATGTGTAATTGTGTAAATCCATGGTTGAAGTTGTAAACATTAGGGTGTGTTGTCGACAGAGCGAGACACGACGGCAAGCTGCCAGCGCGAGCTGCCGCCGCGCCACCACGCGCACAGGTACGCACACACGCACACACGCACACGTATACGCACACACGCACACGTATACGCACACACGCACACGTATACGCACACGCACTCGTATACGCACACACGCACACGTATACGCACACACGCACATGCATGTGCCCGCACACGTACACATATGCACTCACTCACGTACGCACGCACGCATTTTTACAATGTTACGCTCGGTTTATTTAAAAAAAAAGACTACTGCTGCAAAAAATAATTTAATTTAACTGCACATCGGAATGTTTATATGTTACAAGAAATACTAAATTACACAAAGATTTAAAACAGTACTCACTTACGCACAAGCCTGCACGCTCTCACACACGCACACAAACAAATGATAAGTGACGCTGTGATGCCATAGACAATAGGCATGGGTAAAACAAATCGATATATCGAAATTTTGATATTTTCTCTCAAAATCATCGATATATATCATCAATATTTTAATAGCGACATATCAATATTCGATACTTATTTTAAAGTGTCGAATTCACATCAATTTCGATATATTTTATAACGCAACGCTGGTTTCACATTAAATTTTACTAGATACTTCTTGCATGTTCCTCGCGCATCGTTATTTAAAAAAAAACATAATATCAAATCGAATATCACAGTAAAATCATAGATAAAACAAAAGCATTCATTTGTTTTTGTTTTGTCTATTTATTTGTGTACAGTGTTTTAAAAAATAACCATGTCTTGTATGTGAATATAGAAGTTAATTTGTTTCCTGGAGTGAATGGAGTAAGATGCAAGATGTTTATGACCCTTGAGGTCTTTGATGAAATACCTCGGTACCAGTAAGAAAGATATCTGATTCTCTACACTCACTATATGAAACAGCAATAAATAATAAAAAAACACATTGAATACAATCAAGGCGTATTCAAGGCAAGAGTGAATAGGCTTTTGCTACGTTAAGACAGTGAGATTTACCATCTAGCGCTTCATGACCATTTACCATCAGGTGGGATTGTGTTCAAGCACTGGTTTATAAAATAACAAAAACAGTAGCATTGTACTAGTATCTCGAGCTAGTACTCTGTGCCAGCGTGGTTCATTCCCGGTCTAACCGAGCCATCCATGCAGATATAACACCTACAGCGTGGCATATAGAAGTTAATTTGTTTTCTGGACGGGAATGGACTAAGATGCTAGCTGTTCATGTACAGGTCTATTTGAGAAAAGCTTTCAGCGCCTTACCAGTTGAACCGACCCATCCATTCAAATATAATACACCTGCAGCGTGACAAATAAAGAAGTTAATTTGTTTCGTGGATTGAATGGACTCAGATGCAAGGCGTTCATTTCCAGGTCTGTTCGCGGGAGGCTGTCAGCGTGCGTGCCGGACGTGGCGATGGCTCCCAACGCCAACACGCACCTGCTCACCGCACGGGATTTCCTCTACCAGCACCAGCAGCTGCAGCATCAGCAACAGCACCAGCACCAGCACCAGCCCGCAGGTGACCGACACATCGCCAGTGCCACCATGTAATAGCATACGGGGTGGGAGGGTTCTTTTACCCAAGAGTCCGTCTACATAGGTAGGTATCCAGCACCAGCCCTCAGGAAGCAACAGAGCTTCAATGTTGGTCCAGTTGGAGGGAGGGTTTTTCTACCCAAGATTCCGTCTAGATAGGTAGCTATCCCTCTTTCCTCCAGGAAGCAGCAGAGCTCCAATGTTTTTCCAGTTAGAAGGTTAGCAGAGCCAATATAATTCAACGAGGGCTAATAATTTTCCGCTCACCAGATGTCGCTAGTTGGGACTGTGGTAAAGTTTTTTGCTACACAATGTCATTTAATTGATAAGTTAGTTTTAAATAAAAGTTTATCAGTTTCTAGAGTATTATATTAATACTTTGAAAGCGTGTTCATGGGTGATGAGAGGTTCGAATTAAATGAAATAGAAATTCCGAAAGAATAGGAAATAGATAGAGACATAGATGAAATAATGAAAGCAATGAAAAGTATGAAAGCTGGTAAGGCAGCCAGATATGATAGAGTATCACTCGAAATGCTAAGGGCTGGAGAAGAAGTGGTGGCAGACCTGCTGTACACCTTGTTTGATTTATGTTGGAAACTTAAGCGGGTACCGGGACACTGGTGCAAAGCCGTGATAGTCCCAATATATAAGGGAAAAGGATCGCAGCAGGACTGTAAAAACTACCGTGGTATCAGCCTTCTTAGCATTGTGGGAAAACTGTATGCTAAGGTACTAATTGAAAGAGTTATGAAAGATACTGATGGAAAAATTTGGGATGTGCAAGGGATTTAGAAAGGAATGGGATGTACGGATCAGGTCTTTTCCATGCGCATGATCGCGGAGAAGTTTTTGGCCTAAAACCAAAAAGTTTTTGTGCGTTCGTGGACTTGGAAAAGGCTTATGACAGAGTGGACAGGGATGTGTTATGGCAAACACTGAACTCATTTGGGTTGAGCGCTGGGTTGATACAGGCATTGAAGTCTCTGTATAGGGACTCCAGTGCTTGTGTCAGGATCAACGGGGCCTACTCGGACTGGTTTGGCATCCATAAAGGTGTCAGACAGGGCTGTGTGGCTTCCCCGTGACTGTTCAACCTATTTATGGACAGTTGTTTGGAAAATTTGAAAGTTGAAGAATGCGGGTTAAGAATGGGTGAGTTAACCGTCAAATGCCTTTTCTACGCCGATGATCAAGTCATACTTGCGTCGTCAGCGGCTGAGTTGCAAATGATGGTTACATTTCATTAATGTAGGTCATTGGTAAGGTAGAACAGATCATTAAAAGAAAGGGGAATGAAAGTGAACGCTATTAAGACGAAAGTTATGGTTTTTGAAAGAGAAGAAAGTAAAACGATATGTGAAATAAGAATAGAAAGGAAATTGGTCGAGCAAGTAGATGAGTTTGTGTATTTGGGATGTGTATTTAGCAGGGATGGTACATATGATAAGGATATAGAACGACGAGTGAACGCAGGAAATAAAGTAAATGGGGCTCTACACTCTGTTGTGGAAAGTCAGAATGTGTCCAAAAAGACACGTATGGCAATTCACAATGCTGTGTTAGTCCCTACTTTAATGTATGGTACTGAAAGTTGGGTGTGGCAGAAGAAGCACGAGAGTAGAATAAATGCTGTAGAAATGCGGTCATTAAGGAGTATGTTAAGGCTGAATCTGAATGACAGAGTGAGAAATTGTGTGATAAGAGAGGAAGTGTGATTTGCAAGATGATGTTGTGACCAGGATTAAGAAACGAATGCTTCGGTGGTTTGGTCATGTAGAAAGAATGAATGAGGAAAGAGTGACAAAGAGCAAATTTATGTTGCAGAGGTGAAGGGACGTCCTGGGCGAAAGTATATCGACCAAATTGGCGATATATTGAAGATGGGCAAAATTAAGAGTACCCTTAACTGACAAGCGTGTATGCGTAGATATATGGATGTGGAGGAGGCGAGAGAGGTGTGTCAGGATCGTGCCAAATGGAAGTCCATAGTCCCTGCCTACCCCTCTGGGTGACGTGCGTGTTTATGTATGTTGTGTATGTATGTATTTTTATACACAAAAGAAAGGCTCCAGTGGTTTACTCTTTAATTTTTTGGACATTTTGACTTTTTTTACTTTTAGGAATATTCGTAGCTTAAATTTATTCATAATTAACATAAAATATGATTAGTATTTCAGAAATATTAATCTTTACATTTTCCTAATAAATTAACTTCCCCACTATAAAATCTGTCAAATATTTCACCTTATTCCAAAGTAGCGTCGCCCTGGTGGCAGAAAAAGTCTTGGATGTCCTCATTGATGGACATAGAACCCGTCTGTCTAGGGAATTCCCCTCTATAAAGATGGCCCATGTTTCGCAGTAGACTTTAATCAAGGCAAAAGTGAACGAATGGCAAAAGGGTACTCTAAAAGATACCTAATTTGTTTTCCTTATAACAACTGAAAATAAAACTTCAGTTCCCGACCGTCTCCCAAGTGTGGCAGTCGTGGCAAATATCCTCCTATAGGGGGGGGGGGGAGGAGGCTATGTTCAGCAGTAGACTTAATAGGCTGGAATGAATGAATTTGCAATTGCAACATTCTGTGCTGCTTGAATGCTCGCTGTACTAAGGCAGGTTGTTATATCCCTCTATACGGTACGCAGTACGGCAGTAGACTTATGACAGCTATAGTCTATTCTAGTATTCTATTCTATTCCAGAGTATGGCGGCGCGGTGCTGCAGCTGGACCTGGGCGACGGCGCCACACACACGCCACGCCCGGGTAAGTTAACACTCTTTACCGTTTACCACTGCGTCTTACCATCTACTGCATTACTCGCCATCATATAATAAAACTATTTTATTAATTTTGTACTTGCAACTACCATTTCAGGCTTACCTATTGCAGTTAACTGCCTCGTTGGTTTAATGGTTGCAAACGCGACTGTTAGTCATTAGGTACCGGATTCGAAACCCGGGTCCGACCAAAAAATCAGCTATAGAAATTCTTAGATAATGAATAGAATCAGGCGTTACTTTGCGAAAATCGATTATATTAACGATGTTAAAAAATCAGATCCGCGTAAAAATAAGCATGATGTGTCTTACCCAGTTTGAAGAGCACCGGACGCCCCCCCTCTCAATTGCGTGCACTATCCCCGTCACCAATAACCCCAGCACCATTACTTCCAACACCACTACACTAGGAAAGACACACCACTGTCGATAATACTCGTGTTTCGCCTCTACACAAGCCATCCTCAGGTGAAAACACATAGTCTTGTGTGGTCGGCCGTGCAAGTCCTTTTTAAGTTAATTAATAGAATTAGGTGTTACTTTGCGGAAATCCATTATACAGGGTTATTTTTCAAAGAGTAGCCAAATTATAAACTTAAATTCAAATATATAATCAATGATAAACCATTATTGCAGTTTTTGAAAATACGAGTAAATAAGGCTTCTACTTTTATTTGAAACTAGCTGTCCCTCGCGACTTCGCCCGCGTGTAATTTACTACGATTTCATGGGTTTTAATTTTTTTTTGCGCGGAACCCTAATTATTTTTCTAATATAAAAGTATCCTAAGTTTTTCCTTATAACATCAGTTATCTGCCAGTGACAGTCCCGTCAAAATCAGTCTAGCCGTTTCGGAGATTAGTCGGAACAAATAGACAGATAGACAATTTTTTTTTTATTAGTACGTATATACTTTTAAATGCATTTAGTAAAAAGCTGTTATTTTAACATTACAAACAGACACTCAATTTTATTTTTTTGTATAGATTATCCCAAATTGAATGTGATTTATGGGCAACAACTACGCGTACGTGCGTTCCGCTGTGTGCGATTCAATTCACAACGTGTTTGCTGACCGACCGACCCTTACGAATGTGTGCGTTCGTACTACTTCGTTGGCTTTAAGTGATAAAAAGGACAAAATGTTTGAGATTTTTTGGAACGAAGTTCCTTATCGCACGGTACGAATTTGATGGATGTGGGCTAGGCGAGAAAAAGTGTAAGATTTTTCCGTCGCGACCCCCTTTCTATAGTGCGAGCGAGATCCATTTCCCTCGCACTTTTTTTATTTTGCCATGAAATGACGCTTCATTTTAATAGAAGCTAGTAATTCATTTCTTTGTATTTGTTAATCAATAATATATACTACGAAAGGAACTTCGTTCCAACCGAGTGTTCCACGACACTCACGCATGATTTTTTAATTAATTTTTCTTCATCATTTGCTTATATCACTTATTCTGAACGTTCTCTGCAAATTTGGCCGGTTATTGCAAAATAACCCTGTATTAGGTTCACTTTTTTCTAGCTTATTTACGAGCCGTTTTGTGTGGCAGGGTCTCGAGCGCAAAGGGCGGCGGCCCAGAATTCGCGACAACGGGACTCCTCGCAGGTAACATGCTTTTAATTATTTTTTGTTAGAGATGGCAACACTGAGTGGAAAAAATGTTATCATTATTTATCTAAAATCCACGTAAAGAATAAAAGTGATATGTCGCTTATTTTAAATGTAATAATATCTATGTACGCCTCAACTCGATCGTCAATCGACGGATTCAACTCGGCTGGGCAGCGTTCGGGAGATTACGACCCATCTTCTCTTCAGGCATACCTCAAAACCTCAAAACTAAATTGTACAACCAGTGCGTGTTGCTAGTGATGACATACGGAACTGAGACGTGGTCCTTCACTGCTGGCCGTATGAGGAAGCTCAAGGTCGCTCAGCGAGCTATGGAGAGGGCTATGCTCGGGGTTTCTCTGCGTGATAAACTTAGAAATGAGGATATCCGCAGTAGAACCAGAGTAACCGACATAGCCCAAAGGATTAGTAAGCTGAAGTGGCAATGGGCCGGCCATATAGCTCGAAGAACCGACAACCGATGGGGAAGAAAGGTTCTCGAGTGGCAGCCTCGTACCGGCAGGCGAAGTGTAGGGCGTCCCCCCACTAGATGGAGTGACGACCTGGTAAGACATGCAGGAAGTCAATGGATGCAGGTGGCTCAGGAACGTGCTTTGTGGCATTCCGTGGGGGAGGCCTATGTTCAGCAGTGGACTTGTGAAGGGCTGTAATGAACGAATGAATGAACGCCTCAACTCTCGCTACCAGAATGCGGGGAGACGCATCTTATATGACCCTATTTCTCTTTCGTCCAGATACATACATAATCAATCCCTCCTAAATTCATTCCTTTGTACATAAAATGTATTCAAAATGAACCTTATCCGACGGTAATAAGGTGTACATTTGTGTGCAGGCGATGTCGTGCGTGCGGTCGCGTACGGAGGACGACGAGCTGCGCGCCGCCATCGAGCTGTCCGTCATCAGAGGTACCACTTGCTGCCCTACCTGCAGTCCCACTGCCCTTGTATACGTCCTGTGATGGCCACATATCATGAATATTCACATACTAAGCAAATAACACGCGGCTGAACAAATATCCCAATGCCGGGCAAACATCCCACTGACATTGTATACGTCCTGTGCATAGCATATATCATGAACATGTACATATTAAGCAAATAAAACAAGGTTGAGCAAATATCCCAGTGCTGGGCAAACTTCCCACCGACGTTAAATGCACTCCTAAGCTGAACATATGAGAACATCTAGTTATCGAGCAATTAACACAATTCTTGACCAACATCCCAATGCTGGGCGAATAAAATCCATTGTGTATATTCCTATTTAGAAAATTGTCTAAATAAAACTACTTTTACGGAATTTTATCGCGTATATTAACTTATTTTATATTCCCGACGTTTCGAGTACTTTACAGCACCCATGGTCACGGGGGGACTGATTTTTTTGACGTCCCAATGTCATAGTTAACCACGGTTACCTCCAGATTAAATTTCTTAAAACTAGTTTTATTTAAATGTGTAGTGTTCGCGTAAATATAAGAAATCATTATAGAAAATTGTCACAAATATTACATTGTTTAGTAGGCAAATAACAAGATGACCTTCATTCATTCCCTGGACTAACAAGATGTACGCTGAGAATGCATCAGTATGCCAATCATAATGTCACAATCAACTCTATGTTGATGAAATTATTAAGACCCGTATTAATAAACGTTACTCAACGACGAACTCAAGTGCGTAATCATTTGATACGCCCTCATTACGATATCAGCATCTCAAGATCGTTGCTAATTAATAAACACATAAAAACAGTATCTAAAGTATTTAGATAAAGTTGTAATTCGACTGCCCGCGCTCAGATTTAAGCATCTCAAGTACACACACTTGAGAGGCGAGTTTAGTTTATTAATCAGTGCGTCACTCAGGTGATATCGTAAACCTAAGCCGAGATTTTTTGAGATATGTTTATTAATAAGATTATAACCCCAAAATTGTACTCAAGTGCGTGTACTTGAGCTGAGTAACGTTTATTAATACGGGCCTAAGTGCTAAGTCTCCTTTTCTACCGACTTCAAAAAGGAGAAGGTATTCAATTCGACTGTATCTTTTTTTGTGTGTTACTGTAACTTTTTTTTTGGTAAGCCGATTTAGATGATTTTTTTTATTTTATTTAAAAGCTGGTGCTTCTCATGTGGTCCCATATAAATTTGATCAAGGCCTGACCAATAGTTTCTGAGTTATCCTTAATAATTTATATTGAAGTCGGTTGTACATAATTTTTTTAATTTTATCACATGTCTGTTTAGCAGTTCGTCTGAGTTGGTGCCACTCTCCTACATATTTTTAATGTTGTACAACCGACTTCAATATAAATAAAATGAGAAATTCATTAATGTAGTCCAAGTCAATTAAATACGCAATATTAAGGATAACTCAAAAACCACTGGTCACATGTTAATGACATTTATATGGGACCATATGAGAAATTGGTTCACCCAGAAAAAAGTTCTGATGTAACACACATAAAAAAATACAGTCGAATTGCGTAGGTACTTCCTTCTTTTTTGAAGTTGGTTAAAAATAGGTGTAGAGAGCTAATATAATTTACAGGCTGTGATACATTAAACAGACAATAACTTGAGGTTCACGTCACCGTCGGAGCACTTGTTTCACCGTTTCCATTAATAGTTTATGTGCGCAGATGTTTAATACACAAAGTTGTTTAATTTAACAGACCAATATCCACTTGAAACCATTATTTAAACAATAATACAAGAGCAGTAATAAGCCGCCGATGAAGTTTCCGCCCAAAACCCGTAATTTAGGTTATATTAATTTTAGTTATATAGGATTTGTATAAATGATTAATAATCGATTGTTTAAGATCGATCCACAGCAGTTGACAACATTATATACATATGACCGTGTGTGTGTCTGTGTGTCCGCAGCGTGCTCGTCGCTGGCGGGGGGGACGCGGCGACACTATGCGGACTGGCTGCCGGCCGGTACGCGCCCTCATATACTGTTATACTCTTATATATACCCTCGCATACATTGTTAAACCCATTGAGTTCTATGTACTACGTACTAGAGAAGCTATTCCAAACAAAAAATGTGCACTACTCTGTTTTCGCGCATGCGCGGGAGATAGTAGATTTTAGTCTATGATTGTAGATAGCGTGGCATATAAATGAAGAAATTTATTTTTTCTATTGTAATATTATTACCTATTTACTCACTTCAACAACAAATAATTTTACTTATTTGACTACTGAATTATTAATTACGTTCAGGTTTAAACTTTAATTTGAAATCTCGTATTATTAGCGCAGCTCCACACTCTATGAATATTGAAGCCACACTAAATGACACTAAAGGTGTACGGATTGCAGTACAGTTCATTTGAACATAGTGAATGTTCGGAATGCCAAATCTAGTACGTAGTACATATATATCAATGGTTAAACCTATTTAACAACAAACTGCTCACTTAGGCCCATATTAATAAACGTTACTCAACGACGAACTCAAGTGCGTAATCATTTGATACGCCCTCATTACGAAATCAGCATCTCAAGATCGTCGCTAATTAATAAACACATAAAAACAGTATCTCAAAACTCTGTACTTCGGAATAGTGTTCTGTGACTTGCACTCAAGTATACACACTTGAGAGTCGAATTTCGCTTATTAATCAGTGTGACACTCAGCTGATATCGTAAACCTAAACCGCATCTTGAGATATGTTTATTAATAAGATCATAACCTCAAAATTGTACTCAAGTGCGTGTACTTGAGCTGAGTAACGTTTATTAATACGGGCTTTAAACAACTAACATCCGCTTGTAAAAATAAACCTAGCTTGAAGACCGCCTCCACCTTTGCATCCAACACTATAGCCAACACATAAACATCCAATACTCTCTCCACATTCAACACAAGAGCGGATCTATATATGGGCTTTTTGGGCTGCAGCCCAGGACCCTGTGGGTATTAAGGGCTCCCAGCTATTAACAGCAAATCAAAGCTTTAAAAAATATATATAATGTAAATATCATGAATTTTAAAATGAGGATGAGAAAGTTCATTTTCGAAAAGAGATAGTTCTTGGTTCTTTTAAATTTTTTTAAAAACCTTACCTCCACATTAGGATTTTCTCCTGTATCGTGGGGGCAGTTTACAAACATAAATTGCACAAGGACAAACATCCAGACCCGGAACAATAATTTGCAGGCCATACAAATACTTGTTCCGTGCGGGATTCGAACCCGCGGCCCTCAGCGCAGCAACTCATTGCTAAGACAATGTGCCACGGAGTCATCTGTCATGCGCATATTTTCTACACATCAGTATACATCAATAAAGAAAATAGTTTTTTTGACAAAATGGCGATTAGTTTGATTAATTGAGTACGCCCACAAGCGGTGTTAGCCCAGGGCCCCACTATTTCGTGGTCCACCTCTGATCCAACACATCAGCTACTTCCTACATACCTACTCTACATGTAACACCACTACACCCAAAAAGCATTCATCACCTCAACACCCACACTTTTGTATCCAATACTGCATCCAACACCATCACCTAAAATGCCTTGAGATTTATCTGGAGGCATTGAATTCACAATGAACACGGTTGTGTAAGGATATCCACTACCCCATATCGTCCCGTGGATGACAAGGGGCAACAGAGAGAAATGAAACAGGAGATGGACAGCAGCTTCTTCCTGATAACCAGCATTTGCCTGTAAAGCGTGGCAACTATGGCAAACATCCCCCCTATAAGTCTAGATATATGTAGATAGATAGACTCATAGTGGGGACAACTCTGCTGAACACAGGCCTCCTTCAAGGAATACCACAAAGCACGGTTCCGAGCCACCTGCACCCATCGACTTCCTGCATATATTACCAGATCGTCCCTCCATCTAGTGGAGGAGGAGCTCCATACTTTGCTTACCGGTACAAAGTTGCTCGAGAACCGTTCCTTTACAAGTGCTTAGTAGTACATTATTTTACAAAGACTGATCGTACATCCTAAACGTATAACAATATAGTTTCTGTTTAACTAGCGATGCGCCCCGGCTTCGCACGATTGATTTCTGGATCTTGACAACAACGTCACCTACCGGGTGGGAATCTAAACCATTTTTTAATGAACACACAAAATTTTATCAAAATCGGTCCAGCCGTTTAGGAGTTTAGTCACATATAAACGGACAGAAGAATTATATAATATACATGTATTGTACATATGAACCTTCTTCTTGAATCATTGTCTATTGATGAAAACCGCATCAAAACCCGATGCGTAGTTTAAAAAAAAGATCTTCTTAAAAGACTTCGTTTTATACTATGTTGAGATTTCATACATTTTTTAAATTTGTTTAAGAGTTTTCTTACATGAATGTCTGGTTGTTCGTGAGTCAATTAATCCTTCGCTCGGTATCTCCTTTTGTTTTATGCATGTTTTTCTGTCGTATAGGCTTTTATTAAATACTTTAAGTTTCACGGGAGGAGTTCTTATTTCATTCCCATGATTTGAAATAATTGACGGGGAATACTAATAAGTAGCGCAGTAAAAGGAGGGAGGGTTATTAAATATTTTTTTTATTTAGACATTTACAAGATTATTTAGGCATTTTACAAATTGTAAAAATTTATCTTCATGCGAACAAGCTATATGTTAATCATAGATAAATAAAACACAAAAAGGCTTAAAAAATAAAAGAAATTTGTGAGTTAATGTGGGTTAATCTTACGCTCACTTAATATCGCTAGTTGACACTGAGGGGAAGACCTTGCATAACAGGCTTATTACCACTACTCGTGTTAGATGTATTAATATCTGTGATTGGTTTTGACTGGTAATCTGCGACGTGCACGAGTGTTATGCTTTCTATTTTTAGAGTACAGATAAAAAATTTTTAAATGTATATGAAATGAATATATCGTGCGCAGATTTTGGCGGCATGCGGAGCCGCGCCACGCCCAGCCCGTCCGCGCTGAGCGCTGTCAGCGTGGGCAACGTGGGCAACTTAGGAGGTGTGGGCAACGTAGGAGGAGGCGTGGGCAACCTGGCGGGAGGCGTGGGCAGCGTGGGCGTGGGCGTGGCGAGCGGCAGCGGCGTGGCGGCGCGCCGCCGGGCGGACAGGCTGACGCCCCCCCCGCGCCTGGCCCGTGAGCGATTCCCTTTTTATTCTAACTTTTATTTGACCTTTTTTCATGTGTGAGTGTGAATGAAAGTGTTGGAGGGGGTAGACCTAGGCGGACGTTTCTAGATCAAATCAGGGACACGTCTTGAAAAAAGGCCAGATCAAGAGTACCCTTAACTGAAGAGCATGTATGTAGGAAATAATAAAAGTGGACGAAGCAAAACAAGTATGTAAGGATCGTAGCAAATGGAAAGAAGTGGTCTCTGCCTACCCCTACGGGAAAGAGGCGTGATTATATGTATGTATGTATGTTTTTCATGTCTGTATGTTCGGGTCGGATTTAGTAACTGATTAAGACGGTGAGTTACAGTGCTGAAAACCGCGGTTTCGAATCCCGCACGATACAAGTTTTTTTTATAGTCTACAAATAATTGTTCCGGGTCCGGAATGTGTGTCCTTGTGAAACTTTTATGTACGTAAATTGTAAACCACCGTACAAGAAAAATACTAATGTGGTGATAAAGTTTGAAAAAAAATGAAAAAGATACTATATTAAATTGTTCAATATACAAAAGAAAAGTTACACCTTTTAAGATTTCTAAACTTGACCTTCGAGCCGGATACCCGATGTGAATGATTATGTTTATTTTCCTCATAATATCTGCCTAGTTACCACTAGTATTAAAATTTGAAATACACTTATACTAAAAATTTGGGTTTCATCCCATACCGATACCGATATATCGGCGATACAACGACACCTTTCAAATGAATGCTCTCGTAATATATCTAAAACTTTGTTTTCTGGCGCAATGACGTCTTATACCCAATTTCGAAAAAATGGCGCAGATATCCTCCAATTTCCAAATGAATTCTGTTGCTGACCTGAGAGACTATTTTCCACCGCAGGTATCACATTGAAACAGACTTAAAAATAGCCTTTTTCCGCAAAATGTGCGAATACTTTGATGGTTAAACATAAATCTTATCCATGTTAATATTAACACTATTTTAAAATAGTTACTATACTAATTTTAAAAACTCGCTGCCCGCGATGCAATAAAAGGAAACAGGATGCCGCCTATTTCCCCATTTTTATTGCACTGCAGGCAGCAAGTCTTTAACATTAATATAATATTTTTAACCTTAATTATTAATTTTCTTAACTAATAATTCTATTCTAAGTGTATAATTTTATGAATATGCAGGCCTTATTTTTTTTTATAGATTAAGGGTGACAAACGAGCACACAATCCACCTCATGGTAAGTGGATGCTGTGGCCCATAGACATCTACATTTATCCTCAATTAAGAATCTAAAATGCAGATGCGCTATCACCCCTGACGACTGAGATGCAATGCCTCGTTTCCAGTAAAAAGGATCTCCGGTTCTCTACACTCACCATACGAAACACAGCAGCATTAAGCTGCTCTTTTACGCTGGTACTCTGTGAGAGCGAAGTCCTACCCCGGACGAACCGACCCATTCGTGCTGCAACCAATATAGCTGCAGCATGGCTCTACCACGTAAAAAAATCTATGAAAAGGTTTCAAATATTTATTAAGCAAAATTTTTCTAGTAAGGGTTATTATACTACTAAAGAGTACATGATTGATAATAATAACCCCTGGGAATGAGGTGATCGCTACCATGCTGTTTCTAAATGTTTTCATAACAATTGTATAATATATTATATTGTAAATTGTGCTTTAAAAAAATTCTTGCTGGTTCTTCCCAGACAGAGGCTTTTTCTGAACCAGTGGTAAAAGTAAAAATTACTTTCAATAAGAATTACTGTATATGTATATTGAATAAAAATTATTCTATTCTAATCTATTGTATAAATTAAAAAATAAATATTTATTTTAGATAATATAAATATATTTGTATTATCTAAAATAATATTATATTATTGTGTAGTGGCGGTGTAAGAATATTCACGACTCCATATCATCCCGTGGGTGTCGTACGAGGTGATAGAGGTTAACAAATCAGGTGATGGGCAGCAGCGTTTTCCTAATATCGACAAAAAATAACAAACTGTGGTTGCCAAACCGGAGTATCGGTATCGGTATCATATCGGTATCATATCGGTAAAAAGACATATCGATGTATCCCTATTAAAAACATAATATCGTTCGGCAGTGAGTCAGGCTGACAGCTCGGGTGCGGGTTCGATGTCTATATGAATACTGTAATATTATTTGAAATTGTTCAACATACTATATTAAATTGTTTAATGTACAATGTACAAAGAAAAGTTGCACATTTCAAGATTTCGTCTTTTGGTCCTTCGAGCCGGATCCTAATTTCGTCAGTATTATCTGCCTTTCTCTGCCAAGGTTGCTAGGATTAGAAATACACTTACGTTAAAAATATAATATAATTCGGCAGTGAATCAGGCGGGCAGCTCGGGCGCGGGTTCGATGTCGGGCTCGTGCTCACAGCGCTCCGTGAGCCGCAGCGCGTCGCCCAGCCCCACTCCCAACCTCGTGTCCACGCCCAACCCCACGCGCAACCCCACGCCTAACCTCGTGCCCACGCCCAACCCCACGCGCAACCCCACACCCAACCTCGTGCCCACACCCAGCCATACGCCCAGCCCCAGTCCGCGACGTCCTCGCACGGACTACTCGCTCTACAGGCACCACGAATACAGGTAAGTTCACATTTCTTCTCCAGTCTCATCTCATTCCTTTGTAACCTTTACGGCTAAAGCTATAAAGACTTTAAATTAAAAAAAAATATTTTTATCCAATTTAAATATGAAATTATTATCATTTGTAATATTTTAGTGTGTCATAATTGCCATCACCCACTATTTCTAGTATTTTAGTCATTATAGATATACTAGAAATAGTACTCTTTATAGTTATTCTAGATAAACTAGAAGTAATACTCTTTCTAGTTATGCTAGAAATAGTGTGTAATGGTGTTGTGTTGGTGTGCAGGGGGAGCGGCAGTGGGGCGGGGGGGAGCCGAAGCCCGGTCAACACGTGAGGTGCGTACATTTTGTGAGAGCATGCACTTTTCCGGGCCATGCCTCCATTCTTTTCTTTTCTATACATAAGGGTAACAAATGAGCATCCGGTCAGTCGATAGAAACACAGTCCACCCGATGGTAAGTGGATGCTGTGGCCCATAGAAATCTACATCTATCCTCAGTTAACAATAAAAATGCAGATGCGTTGTCACCCCTGAAGACTAAGATGGAATGCCTCGTTTCCAGTAAAACGGTCTAAAACTTAGTTGTATTTACTTAACCCGGCGTCATGGGGTGGAAAATTGTTACACGGACACCGGGGTGGGTCATCTAACCCATATTTTGATTTATAATATTTCAATAATTTTAAAGCAAAATATTTATTCCTTGAATAATGTAGGTTTTTTGTTAAAAGATTTAGCAAAAAAAAAACAAAAATATTAATTACAACTACTAAATTACTTTTATTAAACTTCTTTCCAAAATAACTAAAAAAAATCAACAGTTTAATCACATTTTACCTAAACTAACAAAAATAATAATTTTTTTATCAGTCTTGAATGTACTTTGCATTTTTAGGAACTAAGATTATGTGTCTTTTGAGAAACAATCAATAATTTTAATCAGACTCATCATTGTCGAAGCAGTCAGAGCATAAAGGTAGGACGTGCTCGGGGCAAATAAATTTGTTGCATTTTTTACATGTATGGGTTGTTTTGCGGTCTTTCTTTGCTGGGCATACCTGACATCTCCTGCGAACATTGCTCTTTTTTGCTGGAGGTTCTGCTGAAGTTTCGCCAACGAATCGACCGATCTTTTTTCGCATTTCTCGAGGCAATTGCACAACGTCTTTGCGTTTTTTCATATGATCTCCCACAAGAGCTAGGCCTAAGTTTTTCAAGAAGCGGCGGCGTTTTATATTTGAATTATTATTTACTCGGTGTATTATAAGCCCATTGATAGCTGCCATGTTCAGTACTGCATAAAAAATGGTCATGGTCCACCTCTTCGAATTACGACTCACGTCATACGTGGCACATAGTTCATCGACTACATCCACGCCGCATTTGGTGCAGTTGTAATACGTGTTGATTTCTGGTTTTTTCTTTTCTCCAGTTGAAACATCAATAGCGTCATCGTGGTGCAAGCTTGATATCAGTAAAACGACCTTATTTTTTTTAGGAACATGGGAAACAATGGTACAGTCTTTTTGGAAACCAAATCGAGACGCATACACCTCCGTTCCACGTGTTTTAGTAAATTCCGGAGGGATTTGTCTCTGTTCTTACGTAATGTGCCGACAGATGTTAGTTTGTGATGCTGAGCAAATGCTGGATAGTTTCGTAGCTTGTAAACCAATTATCAAAGGTTACATTACAATTGGTTTTAGATATGGGCTGTACAATGCGATCTACGACATCGAACGGTTTGTTGCTCTGAGAGTATGGGCCTTCAGGTTGTTTTCCTGGATATATTTCAAGGTTCTTGATATAAAACTTTTCGGAATCTACAAGAGCAATAATCTTTATGCCATATTTAGCTGGTTTCGAAGGTATGTATTGGCGAAATTACATCGGCCTCAAAGCTATAAGCATTTCATCGATTGTTAGACATTCCCCTGGGACATAGTTTTTACAATTCTCAACAAAATGTCAAACAGGTCCCTTATAGGTGCTAAGTTATCTAGTGCTTTCCTTTCTTCACGAGTGGAATGTTATCAAAAGTCAAGCAAGCTTGATAAATGAAAACGCTGTTTTGACATAACAAGACCAAATATTTCCACTCCCGTACCATCAGTAGCCCACAAATCACTCAAATTTTGCCTCCCAGAGCGGTTTAGTCCAGCAATATACAAAAGCCCTAAGAAAGCTTTTAATTCAGCCATACTGCATTCTTTTATGTGGGTATACTTAGATAAATTCTGACAAGATAAAATTTTAGGTCTAATACGTGCATTAGTATATCTGAAAACATTTTCTAGCATATCTTCAGTACAAAAAAGAGACCAGCAATCTATTTCAGTCATAGCAGATTGCGCCACAGAAGCTGCACCTGGGCGTTGCGTTACAATATTTTCAGCTCTGATCCGAGTATTTTGACGGAACGGTGTCTTATACCAAACCGTTCCATCTTTGCCAAGATAATGTGGAAGTTGTGACTCACGATTTGTTGTACGGGATTCCTGTTGCACATAAGGATTTGCCTCAATATTATCAGAACGTGCTTGGTTTCGAAGCATGGACAACGGGATACTGTCATCATCGCTATCTGAGGCCTCTTGTTCCGTGTCACTCTCTTGACTACGTTCACTCACATGGTCTTCTTCAGCTGATTCTTGGTCACAAATATCCACATCCGAATCTGATTCCTCAAGAACTGCCATTAGCCTATGACGTAGTCTTTCTTCTGGGTCCATTTTTGCGAACTACCTACAAAAAAGTAAAACTCAAACTAAATATTTATTCGACAAACATGCGTTTGAATTTCATCATAAAAAGTATAAAACACATTATGTTTATCGAAAAAACAACTTAAAATTTTCATCATAAATATGGCGCGAAATTGTTACATTGACTACAGGATGGGTCATATTTACCTTTTTCTACTTTGCACACGCGTACACACTAACGCAGACGCCGCCCGACTGATTGCTTGTCACGAACGGTTAGAACATATCAATAACTCCAGCTACTGAAAGGCAGCACTATCCAATATATAGTAAAAGACTTATACGAATCAAAACCTCGTCGGGTAATTTTGACCCAACCCCCATGACGCCGGGTTAATTCTACCCTCATTAATAATAATAGGTTAATCTGAAACTAATCTTGTAACTGTTTAAACTACTTTTTAAATACTGTCAACCGTTTTTTTATTTATACTTAATATATCCTTATGAGCTCTGTTTGCGTGTGCATGCAGGGTCAGGGGAGGGCTGTCAATGAATTCCTTTATTCAAAATTTAATACCGGCTATTAAAAGTCCACTGGTGAATAAGCCTCTCACATAGGCTACCTCATGGGGGGGATTTGTCATTGTTGCCACGCTTGGCGGGTTGGAAACCGCAGTTTTTTATTGTTAGTTGTTACGCTACTGCTCATTTTCTGGTTTGTTTCCCTCTGTTGACACCCACGGGACGTTATTGGGTAGTGGATACTTACACTTACAATGTTTCAAGTTTTTTTTTACATTACCCTTTTTTAATCTTTCCTCTATTGCATTTTCTATTATAAAAGAACACAAAGGCTTTTGCTCAAATGCGTGTTGGCGGACTTTAGATTTCCTCAAATATTTTATTTTTAAACATGCAGATTTTCTCACGACGTTTTCCTTCACCGAATTTGTGTACTTATCTGTTCTGATATAAATTAGAAATGCATTTGTTTTCACTTTCAGACGAGCGACGCGCACCAACATGGCGCACAAGCGAAAACTTCTAAATTGTATGTAAAACAATTTCAGAACCATGATCTCAGGCGCGCGGGCGAGGGGGGGAGAACTCGCGTGTGTATGTACGTGCTGAACGTGGGGGGGGGATAATGCGACATTGATACATTCGTGTGTATATAAAATAATACAGTTGGTGTAAAATCCCCTCCTCTCCACACTCGGCACGGAGTAATGTTAAATTTAGACAAAAATCGGGCACAAATTAAACTTGAAATTGTTTTGTACAGCGAGTGTACCCGCCTCGTCGCGCCTTGTATGTAATTATCTTAATATAATGAAGTTTTGTAAATAAATAAATAAATATAAATATTATATTATTATATATAGTTAAACGGCAGTTTTGTATCTCAGTACTGTGAGAGGACCGGAGTTGCGGCCACTGAACTGTTTGGTTTTCATTCTCAGTTATTCGTTCGTTCAATGTAGTCAAGGTCACGAAACTTTTTTACTGTATTTTTTTAGGTTATCTCATAGGTGTTGTCTATAGGTCGGTTTACATAATGATTTCTTATATTTACGCAAACACTACACATTTAAATAAAACTATTTTTCGGTCTTGCAGTTGTATGCTTTGTTTGGAATTTAATTTTATTAAATATAGGAGAACTGTAGGATAGTGGGTGATACCATCCGCTTGGGATCCTGTGACTATGACATTGGGACGTCGAACACCTCAGTCCGTCCGAGACCATGGGTGCTGTAAAGTGCACGAAACATCGGGAATATAAAATAAGTTATTATATGCGATACAATACGTAAAAATAGTTTTATTTAAATGTACAGGTCGGTTGTCGATTTATTAAATGAGGGAATTCTAACCCCATCCACTATACTCACAGATACCAGTGTAAAATAGCAGCTCAATGCTGCTGTTTCGTATGGTGAGTGTGAGTGTGAACCGGAGACCCTTTCTACTGAAAACGAGGCATTCCATCTTAGTCCTAACGGGTGACAACGCATCTGCATTTTGATTCGTAATCGAGGACAGATGTAGATGTCTATGGTCCACAACATCCAATTACCATAAGGTGGACTGAGTGTTCGTTTGTCACCTTTATTCTATAAAAAATAAACTTTCCACAAGTTACGTCCTTATGACTATTTCCCGACAACAAAGTAATTGATTATTATTCATCTCAAACAAAGACTTCTGTGTTACTACTAGATCGGCAATTCAGAACAAAAAGTGTGTCACAGCTGTGGATCGCGCGGCATAGTAAAGATACCACGCAGTTATTTTCTGAAATGTTATCTGAAATAAACTTCAAACCACGTTGACAAAATGCGCACATAAATAATGCCCTCGTTGTAAAACAGTCTAAATTAATACCAAATCTTTTAGTTCATCGGGATGTCAGTTTTTTTTTGCTGACGGTACATTTACTCTAGTTGCCTATGGCACAACTCGCAAAAATAAACGTGTATTCGGTTTCAAAGTGTCTGTCCTATATAGTTGAGTGGCTGCGGCTCGGTGCCTTGTTGTAACGCGACCAAGTGACTGGGGTTCGAAGTGTGGGCGGCTGGAGGTATACTTCTGTCTTATTCCATCCAGATTCAATAGTGTAAATCATGTTAGTTGGAACAAAAGTTTGTGTCCTGCATTAACTGTTTAAATGCATTTTCATATAAACATAACGTAAATCCTCTCGCCTGTCACCGAGAGGGGTAGGCAGAGATTATGGATTCTATTTGGCACGATCCTGGGCACATTTACATTATTAATTCCATTTTTATATAATTATTGTTTTAATGGGTTTTATTTCAGTAATTTTAAAAATAATTTTAAAAGTGCGAATACACTATATTTTAAACAGTATTTTTTTAAATAAACGAGGGTAGTTATGTATAAATATTAAAATATTGCCTGATTTACTTTTTTTAGAAAATACCTTAATAGGTTTAATTTTATTGTTGCATCTCAATGTAACAGAAAATCATACAATTTTATACTAAACTATGCAGTGTTGGTACAACTACAAATATTGTAATATGGGTAATATAAATTACATAATGGCTACCTTTAGTAACAAGAAAATATTTCAATTAATATACAATGTATATTATAAATTATTATGGTCCGATATACACTGCGAGCACTGTTCAGCGCTCTCACTGGTGAAAAATTCGCTCCGTTATGGGCTGCCAGTATACTGCCGCAGTACCCTAAGGAAATATATGACGTCATAAATCGCCGCCATTTTTGTACTGAGCACTGGCGCTTTCGCGAGGTAAGGTGCTCTCAGTACTTCGATCACGTGAACGAAAACCATAACAGCGCCTAGAGATTTAACAGCTTCCACGAATTAATATTATTATTATTAATTAGTTTTGTTATTCAAATAAACTCGGACATTAAATTTTAAAAACAACAACATTCAAATATTTTTTTGTTGAACAGAAAACGTGTACATTATAAATATTTTCATTTGAAAACAGTGTCGAAAATGGAATGACAGTATACTGGACTGCGTTCCGTTTTAAAAAGTAACCAGTATAGAAAACTAGAAAGGAACGGCTTCATAGTATACTGAATTGACGTCACACCTACAGTGATCACAGTGTATATCGGAACACACCTTGATCGTTGATTCTGTCAAGTCAGTCGTCAATCCTCCTGTAATGCGCCTAAAAGTTCTCCGCTAGGAGTGAAAGTTTCTGTGCTAAAATTGTTTTGTTTTGGCTTTGGCCAAGTTGTAGTACCGTGCGTTCACCGTAAGATGTCCCTGCGGGAAATGGCAGTTGTCTACGGTGCTGCCAACAATATATAGAGCATTTACCCCACTTGGTGGTTGCTGGCAAAATTATCTAAACTTGAAAACCCTGATTAATATGTTTTACTTGCTTATTTAAATAATATACAGTTAGTTATAAGACTAGTAATGTTGTGAATGATAACAATTTAATTTTAAATTATTTATTGATTTATTTTTCCGACAATAATTATGGTCGAAAGGAACAATTCCAGACATACTCGTATCACTGTCACTTTCATAAACGTCGTTATCATCATCTGTCGTATCCGAATCTGTGCTGCTGTCATTTCCTAATTCAATTATGAATTTATCAGTAATATCATCCAAACAGCCATCAAGTACATAAAACTTGTCTTCTAAATTTTTTACGTGTTCACACTGCTTTTGCCAATCCTGAGGGGTTATAGATGAAAAAGCTTCTTCAGTTAACTTCACGATATTCCCAGCTTCTTGGCCGACATTATTGCTGGCTACTCGTCTCTTTAAAAGACTCATAAACTCAATCGCATTTAAATCGCAGTGGTAAGGGCAACCTAACCACTTTATGGCCATGAAAGCAATAATTGGTCAGCCTCATAAATCGGCGCTTCTTTGTGCTCTTTTATAATTTCATAAAGTTCTGCTTTCAGCATTGTTGGTATATAAGACAATCCTTATTTGTTATCAATTTTGCATTTGAAGTTTTGAGGAACTCATAGTAGGTGCTTTATTTACTTGTACGGTATGATAGGGAGCGTTATCCATCACGACTAAGGAGTTCGGAGGCAAATTGGGTATAAGTTTCTCTGAAAGCCATTTTATAAAATTGGTTCTGTTCATGTCGTCATGGTAGTCCCTGATTTACTCTGTGATTTAAAATCAATTGAGCATTAGAATAAACCCTGTTTCTCCACCTGCATTAATAATTATCCACCGCGTTCCAACAGAATCACTTATTATTACTCCGTCCTCGTCATCTTTTTGCCAACATTTTTTCACTGCATACGATGCGTGAATGTATGTTTCATCTAAGAAAACTATTGGCCGACCATCTGCTCGATTTTGCCTCATAGTAACGATATACTTGCGTCTCCATGCAACTATGTCGTGCCTTTCCATTAAAATTTTCCGTTTCGAACCACACTTTTTATACTGAAATCCAATTTGTTTTAAAATTTTCCACAAAGTCGTTCGACCTCCACCAAAGTTTATGTCATTCTTTAATTCTACAAGTAATTTATTTAAACTAGGAACAACTTTTCTTACAGTATACATTTCATGGATTTTGTTTCTTATTGCGCATAAATCGAAATCATCAAGATCCACCGTTTACGTCTTTGACGGTGTTTTCAGGAGACTTGAGTTTTGAGATGTAGAGGCAGCAGCTTCACCTTCTTTAGATATTCTACTCACGGTTTTCTCTGACATGCCTGAAATAGACACCAAAGTACCATTTTATAAAATTACATATTTATAAATACAAATACAGACATTATGATAAAAAGTAAATTAAATTAACTGAGATACGTACTTTTTATTTTAATTCGTAATGTTAGTAATTTCTTATTATTACCCATACTAAAGGCATTTTGCATGAAGCTGGCATCCCTATTTTACTAACCTGTCATGGCGGCGACGCGAGTTCGCACTGATTGAGTGGAATTAACAGGGCTTGATTTGCCTTTTCTCTCACAAAAGGCACGCACCTTCAACACAACCTCTTGCACTGCTTCTAAATGGTTTCGGCATAATTAATTCGGAATATTTTAAATAATAACACAAAACGAGCGCAGCTAATCACAAACTGACAACAGATTGACAAGCAATAGTGCCAACATCACAGCAGGGACATCTTACGGTGAACGGTCTGTAGTTTGGAAGTCTGTGATAATAACTGCTTGTCCTATTGCATTTTAACATTTTCAAAAACTCCTGTTTCATTGATGAAAAGTGAATTCAATTTTATTAAAGCAACAGGAATGATTGATGGAACAGGAATGGCCTTTACTGAAGTATGTAGAATTTGTTTATGCGTTAATGTACGCATGTTTGTACTAAAGAAGACTAGTCTCCGAAATTTGTACAAAACATTGACGAACAGTTTGGTAAGTTTGTTAATATTTCTTAATATTGCAATGTATATCGGATCATACCCTATTACCTCTGCTAAATTATTTTTTAATGATACAGGTTTTAGCCATTTGATAGACTTCTGGCATTTGTTTGTTTCTATATATTTTGTGACGCGAGCTGCCAGTATTTTGTCTTAAATATAGTTTTATTGTAAACATAAAGATTAATTCTATTTATTTTTATAATGATGATAATATTTTTATAAAGATGATGAGATTTATAAAAAATAATTATTTTTAAACGAATTAAAAATTAATGCGCCATCTGCCGCACAAGTCACAAATCAAATGCACAAAAATTAAACAAATATAATCACTGCCAATTAATTAAGTCAAGAATAATACGTTTTAAATGAATAAGAAGTTGCGATACACAGTGTGCATGTACTCGATATATCTCCAGCCTCCCTACAAGATCACTTGCGGCGGAACTTAACACGTTGCTAACGCTAAAAAGAAATCAATTTATCACGCAGTAATTTATACGTGATTTTGTTTCCTTTATTGTGGCATTGGCTACAAGGCCTTTGGCCATAAACAATACATAAGATTATTAAAAGATACGGTGAAAAATTTCTACACAATAGAGTTATTAGCATCATTAACAATGATATCTATCAATGGTGACGGGTCATGGGTTGAATCCGCACGGAGTATGTATTTGTATAGTCTACAAATAATTGTTCCCGGTCTGGATGTTTGTCCTTTTGCAATTTATGTGTGTAAACTGCCTCCAGAATAAATGAGGAAATTCTAGTGTGAACGTTTTTTTAACAAGAATGTACAAATATCTAAAGTGACCATAGACAATTTTTAGATCGTAATTTAATAGTTCGATCATGTTAGCAACGTGCGAGGCGAAGTTTTAGTAATAGTAAACGAGCTAGATAAATTCTCAACACAAATAATGGTTCATAATACTCTACAATGAATACCTTATGAAGTCGACCCTCAGGTTCTGGTTTGTATTAGATATACTCAGTTATTAATGTTCATTTAGAACACTAGCGACGCATTGCTAGACAGATAATAGACACTTTTATCTCTATCTAATTGAATGAACGACATGTAGTCCAGACGTTTTTTTTTTTTACATTTATTGTGGCATTGGCTACAATGCCCTTAGCCAAAAAGAATACATCAAACGCCAAAAACATTTTATTAAATAAACTTACGGTCGAAATTAGTGTTGTAGTCTATATCGATACTATTATTTTTCGTATCGATAAACTCAGTCTAGTGATGCGTTTATAGTCGTGTTCTAATTTTCTCGCAGCGCCAAACATTTAATAGTTTTGTTTCTTGCCATATACAAAATGCGTATACAGATGTTCTGAAATTGCCACTTATATAGGTTGTATATATAGAAGAAATTCATTGTGTTTAAACACTTTATACTGAAAGATGCGCTGCGAAGACTGAACTGAACAGTTCTGTTTAGAAATATGTACTGTTTTGTTATGCGTCGAGTACGTTCCGACAGTTGCCGGCGAATGAAAATTTTGATCTCGGTTCTAATCCTACTGAAGCCATTGCATTTGATCACGAATTAGTTTATATCACTGCCATCTGTTGCCTTAATTGTGAACTACTTTATCATACGCACACAAACCTACTTCATACGTTATGTAAAATTACAGCCTATATATACACGTCTCACTTATCTCTGGTTACAGGCCTCTTCTCATTTCAAATTGGGTTATGAAGCAATTGACTGTCTCGTTGGTCTAGTGGTTGTAGTAGTGCGACTGCTGATCATAAAGTCTCGGATTTGAATCCCGGGTCGGGCCAAAAAATCAGTTATTGAGTTTTTCCGTCAAGAAATTCTCAGTAAGTTGGCGGTGCCTCACCCCCGTGCCACGGAAAGCACGTAAAGCCGTTGGTCCTGCGCCTGATCTCAATCCCGTCGTGTCGGTTTACCGTCCCATCGGACTATGAGAGTGAGGGAATAGACAGTGCAACTGTTCTTGCGCATACACTTGGGTACTAAAATCCTGTCCTGCGCCAATGGCTAGTCTCCGTTGAGACTGGCCGTCGTGATCGAAATTCGGTCTGGAGGACATTATTTTTATGGAGCAATTAATCTGCGAGTCTTCTTAGTCTTGGCGAACAACCCAGATTTCATCCAGACTGACAGAAATGAAATCGATAAATCCAATTTTAAGTGGTAGTTGACCACTCAGTGGTGGAGGAAATCATGGTGAGGACACGTGCATATCTGAGGAATAAAATATTTGGAGGTCTTTAAGTCCGCTAACTCGCACTGAAGCAGCTCAGCGGACTGATTATCCCAAAACCCCTGTAAGAAATGTCTCCTACCTTTGCTCACAGTGGGACATATATATGCTGCAACTTAACTCTTATATATGAACTGGTTATACCTCCATCTATTGGAGGCTACTAGATTATCTCGGCCTGTCACGAAATGCGGTGTTCAGGGACAATCTCTACATAAATTTTAACATAAAGTTTGAGCTCAAATTCAAAATTGTCTTTGAATGGTCGATATTCTAAGTCACTTTTTAGGGTTTTTACTTGATTATTTGGCGAATTAGTTTCGTATTAAGATAATTTTAACCTTACGCCGTCGTGTTAAGTCACATTTTCGCATGCAACGTCAGATCGCACTCGTCGCACCTCGTTATAAATTCCACATAATGTAACACATAAGAGTTAAAGACTACAATTACATTTAGTTGGTAAGGTGCCGACCTTCGACGCGGGGATTGTCCGTTTGTTTCATTTTGAATGTGTGGTATATAGATATACGATACTCGTGATCCATTGACGCCTTAAAATGTTTCTTATATTACTCCTACTAAGACACAACATACAACAGAGACGCCCGAAGTAAGAAAAAAAAAGATTCATTTCTTAACGTCCATTTTTATAACACTATAATTTCATTTTTATGGGTACTATAATTTATTTGGTTTTGTAATCGTACGATTAGTACTTTTGACAGTGTCAAGTAAATGAAAATAATTTTTTTAACAAAATTCCCACAATATGTTGATGTGTGACAGTTTCGTTCGGCAGTTAGTTGCTGACTAAACATCTCAAAGCGAACGGAGAAAATAAGTTGAGTTTATCACTATCGGAGGATTTGTTTCGTCGTTTCCACTAATTGTTCATAAAGTTAAAGTTATAGGCACAGGCCTCCTCTCATTTCTGAGGTGCTTCAATTGTTCATATGCAGACAATTCATACAAGTGCTCCTATAGTGATGTGAACCACAATACGTGTCTGCTTAGACGCCTTGAGATACTATCACCATTGACACGCTGCCGTTAGTATCTCCCAAAAACTTCGCAATGTAAAGAAATTTTGAAACAAATGATATTAAATGATAATTTCTTATTATTTGACACTGGCAAAAGTGCAACCGTATGAGTCGATTACCAAAGAAAAAAAATTTGCTCGGGGTCCAGTTCCCGCCAAAACTTTTAAGATAACGTGCACTGTGCGGTCTCAAACTGGTTTATTTCACTGTTGTAAAATTTATTGTTCTAATGTTAAATTATGAATTTTTGAATTATGCATTGTTTCTGTATATATTGATAATTGAGATCTAGTAGTGATAAGTTAAAATATTTTCGGAATTGTTTTACTGTTATGCTAAGATGAGATTCTGCGCACGTAACTCTGCAGCGTCAGCCGGTGTGATATTTTTGTGTAAAAATGGATTCGAATCCAAGCTCGAATATGTGTAACGTGCTCTTTAATAAGCTTGAATTTGATTTGACCTAATGATTTCTTACATTTACGCGAATACTATACATTGAATAAAACTAATTTTATTGAATTTGATTTTAACTTGTTTTAAAATCTCGATGGAGGTTTAATATTTATTAAGTTTAAAGTTTAACATTTATTTTTGGGGGACATGGTGTTTAATTTTGTGGGAGGAGATCAAGACCCCCATAACCCTATTCCTAAATTCACCCCTGACTGACTTGTTGGTCGACTTAACATGTAAATTTATCCGGAAAATGACTAAAAACTGAAGATAGTTTGGGTCATAAAATCACAGATCCTTTGTGACCAGGAGTGCTACAAACCACACGAAACGTCGTGAATTATAATACGAGTTAAAATTAAACATTATAAAATACATAAAATTAATTTTATCAATAATTGCATCTAATTACAGGAAATGACAGAAATTGTTTTCACCAGTTAGTTGTTCACATCATTTTGTCATTGTACCCCAGTAACAAATTACATACACCATAAAATGTTGTATATGAGTCTGTATATTTCTTAACTATACTAAAATAATTCAAAATGATCTGTTATTTGTTGTGTTAATTGGGTATAGTATAAATTGTATTTAATTAATTATCACATCGCATAAATAAAATTAGCTACTTCTGGTCGTGTCTCAAACTTTGGTTGAATTTCCGTTTTTATTTAAATCGGATTTTTATAATTAAAAAATAACAAATGAGATGGTTATTCGACTACAGTTCTATGACGTCATTTGCTAGTATTAGAGTGAACAAGTGTGTCATACAAGCGTCTTGTAACGCACGCACACAAGTGCGGGGTTCATCTATAGTAGCACATAGAGAAAATAATAAATAACAGTTTTAATTAACTAAGTAATTTAGTTAATTAAAACTGTAATTAACAGTACAGAAGACGTAAATTGCTAGTATCAGATTGTTGATCTTTATGAAGTTGCCGCACTCGTTCACTCTGCTAGTATTTTTAGTGAATTCCTATAGAAAAAATGATTTTCGACTGGTCTTAATAAGTGTTTCATTTTTCCATGACTGTCTACTGCAATATATTGCAAATATTTTTATAATTTAAATTTGGCATTACGTTTTTAAGTGTCTATTTAAAAAGTTGATAACTATGCACTGTTTGAAATTGTAACATTTGTCAAACCTGGTTTGACAAATGTTACTATTTCAAAATTTCTCAAATGTCGCGATAATACTGAAGTGAGAAACAAAATAAAGCAATACAATGTTAATATAAGGGATGAGAGGAACAGTCGGTTGTTGTCTCTTACTGACATGTGAACGTGTGGAAGATTCTGGTTTTCGACGAAGATTACGTGAGAATTTTCCTTATGTTTGCAAAATGTTGAAGTTTTATTCAAATATTTTTATTATTCTTTAAGAATGCTTTCGTTTTGCTAGCCGAAATCAATTGCTATAAGGAAAGAAAATGGGCTGTTTTAGTGCCTTTGTCCGTTGAAAATCCAGAATCTGTTTATGCTATAGTGTCTAATATAATAATTATTATTATATATTTATTTCGAAATTTAAAATGTATAAAACAGTTTGGCATCGTTTCTCAAACTTTTGTAGTACGACCTCCAAAGTAGTCAAAATATAAAACTTAACAAGTGAAATTTTATAAAATTTTGTATCAATTTTTTTATATACCACGTTTTTTTCATATTATCACATTGTCATACAAATTATGTTTAAAATTTCAAGTCTCTATCTCATCGGGAAAATAGCTTAAATCGATTAGCAAATTCGACCCGAACAGACAAACATGAAAGCGAGTTAATAAACACGTGGTAAAAAATGAAAACTCACTAAACTAAACGAAAATGTAATGTACACAGGTTAAATAAGTTAGACATTGGTTTTTGTATAATTAATTTGTAATATAGTCAGGAATTCCACCGTCCGCGTGTGTATGGACTGGCGTGTATGTGAGCCAGGCGTGCGGCTTGAGTTGGACTCCACAGTTGTCGGTCGGCGTTGTTGAAACGGATATTATATATCAATAAAATATTTATTCACACTCTTGTTTTATTTATATTTTAATGCAGCGACAATTTTCTTATAAATAGTTTTGTTACAGCCTATCAAAAGTCCACTGCTGAACAAAGGCCTCTCAAAGATTGACTCATAAGGGGATACTTACCATAGCTTTATCTTTTTATTTTCTGGTACTAGGTCTGACGCCAAGCCTTATTACACTATAGTGTAAAAAAAACATAAATTGTCACGGTCGGACATTCAAACACGATAAATTATTTGGAGATCATTATAATATGGAGACCCTTTTCATTTCACAAGAGAATCCACTGCTCCATTCCTTATTGCCGAGTTGGCGACCGAAGTTTATATCTATATAAATAAAATGATAGAGGTTTGCAGTTGTTCGCGCATCACGGAAAAACTACAATTTCAATTAGGTTTTCTAAGCTTTATTTCTTAGACACTTGGCCCTTATCTAAAAGAAAATATTGCGATATCTTCAGTTAATATAAAGTTATTAAAGTTTTAAGAAACAACGATTTTTATACAGGGTTCTCTCACACGGTCAACTGTACGTCGCTTGCTCTCGCGTTACTAACCCAGATAATTTATTTATTTTAGCTACAAGCGGAGCAACGAATAACATTGTCTACAAAGAAATTTTGTCTTTTGATGTTTTTCCTTAGCACACAGTGCCTGATTTAGAGTTCCCCGAATATATTTACTAGATTTTGTTTTCATAGTAAGTGTTGACTATCGCCCATGAACAACTGTAAAACCAGGAAATTGCAGGTATATTGCCGGCTTTTTAAAAATAGTAAGGTCGTTTTTTGAAGGTTTCTAAGTCGTATCGGTCCGGAAAAATTGCCGGTGGTAGATGATTCCACAAGAGATCTTGCAAGGCAGAAAACTAGTAAATTGCACAGTCATGGTGTACCGCCAAGCATCCAGATGGTGTGGATGGTACCGTGAGTATTGTCCCGATGTGCGTTCCACCATTTGGCGGCTGGAATTAATTTGAACAATTTGTCTAAATACTCCCCGTGAAAAATGCGATAGAAAATGCAATAGGATGCAACATTTCTTCGCAGCGCCAGTAAATCGAGCCGATCAGAAAGAACTCTGACGTAGACGATCTGATCCACTCTTTGCTAGATGCGGTCAAGTGGAAGGAGCTGGCACTGGGGTACCCCGGTCCAGACATAAGAACAGTACTTTATGTGAGGGCGAACTTGCGCCTTTAAAAGTTGCAAACGGTGTGCCGACATGAAGTACTGTCC
Organism: Parnassius orleans; assembly: GCA_029286625.1. NCBI lineage: Eukaryota > Metazoa > Arthropoda > Insecta > Lepidoptera > Papilionidae > Parnassius > Parnassius orleans. Next base: position 686,922 of record JAGSMP010000265.1, on the reverse strand, counting down.
CACTCTGCTGACGCACAAGCTTTTGTGTCCTAAATGACCGCGGAACTGTACGTCAGTCAATATGTCGATGCCGAGAATTTCGATACTGGCTGAAGCAGCATGGGGAACGCCCTGAAATTGATCAAACGACAAAGGGTTCTTTTAACGGTAAACGCGCAAACCTGTGTCTTCTGAAGTTTTAACTGGAGCTGAGTCGTCCCTAATCCAAGATTTTGTTTATTAAAGTCTCGACTTCAGACACAAGTTTATTCCGATTCTTGATGACGTGTTCCAGATTAATAATAGCACCAGTGTAAAAGCATCACCAGTATTACAACCACCAACATATAACTGATGTACAGAAGAAACAGCGTAAGTAATAGCACGCAGCCTTGTGGAATATTAGCATTAATAGGCTCGTAGTCAGAGTATGCACCGTCTACCACCTTGATGCTCCGATCTGCAAGAAAACTGATGATCCAATTGCACAATTTCTCTGTAAGCCAATCAGACGGAAGCTTCTAAAGAAGCGCTTTGTGCCAAAGCTCATCGAAGAACTTTGCTATGCCCTAAGTAACGACCAAGGCCTACCTCTTACTCTACTACTTCCGCTCATTTATGAGTCAGTTAAATTAGAACTAGAATCAGCTGATTAGTGACTGCATTAGCGGATGGTCCTCAAGGTACCTTATGAACTGGCAGTTTATAATGGATTCAATTATTTTGGAGAACAAGGAGGCGATGGTGATAAGACTGTAGTTGGGCGGGTCTGAGCGGTCGCCTTTTTAGGGATTGGGTGCACTAAAGCGGCCTTCTATAAGTTCAGGACTACGGCTAGGGAGTAGGAGTACCGGAAAAGACGCGTTAGAACCGGTGTGATAACTCCGGAGCACCTGTCTTCAGCACAATAGGAGGGACTTCATCACGCCCACTCGACTTGTTGACGTACAGGGAGAGGAGTGCTTTGCACATTGAGCGCTGTGTAAACCGCACATCCAGAGTGGAGCAATCACACCGCGGGATGGTCGACGGTGATAGATGAGATCGGCTTTCTCTTATATTATAAGTTTTATGAAAGTACATAAAATATTTTTTTCTATAGTTAACATGCAAATCATTGAGTCGAGTTGGAGTCAAAAGATAACCTAAAATAGACTTTCGCCTTCGCGGCATGGGTCAGTGAGTCGTTTTCCTGTGCAGAGATGGAACATTCTATTATTGAGAATATTATACTAAATTTTATTCTGCACATAAGTGTGCTTGCAAGGAAAACTCACAGGCTAACCAGGCTGGAGCCTGGGCCTTGCGCCCTGGCTCCAGCCTGGTTAGACTGTGGTAAATCAGGCCCTGTTCGCACATACGAAATCTTTGTTAATATATCAATCAATGCGGACGAAGTCGCGGGTATCAACTTGTATTTTATAAAAGTTTTTATGTTGTATGGGAGGCCTATATTCAGCAGAACTTTTAATGGGCTGGGATAGTGATGGAGTTAAAATATTGTCGTAGTAGGTAGGTTCAAGGTTTACTTTTAGTTAAAGTGAAACTGGATAGGGTGCAATTGTTAAATTTAACGTTCGTAAAGCATATTCAAGTTTGATGAACTTACAATAGATCTATGACTAGGTGGTACTAGGTGGTTGGTGACCGTCTGGGCAGGTGGCACTCTCTAACATTTCTACCGCCAATTGCACTGCTGTGTTCCAGTCTGAAGGGTACAGAGAGCTAGTACAATTTCACGCTGTAAGGTATCCCATATTAGAGTTCAGGTGATAATTCATCTGTATCATTTGTTTGATGATTGCTACAGTTGTCCATGGACCGCAGTAGCCACTGCCATCAGGTGTAAGTTCGTTTGTCAACAAGGTGATCAAATAAAACAAGTAACATAATACAATATTATAATTTATTATATCGCCAACATAGCGTCTAGCACCATCTCGCCGCAGCTGTACAGCAGTACAGCTGTACACCGCCTCGCTAATGTACGCCGCAGTACCACTGCACGGACCGACAGACACGTCGGGACACAGATCTTCGATATGTATATTGAAGGAAGTGTCCATTCATACGATAATAGAACGATTAATTTATTTGCGTCTAATAAAACATTACACTGAACTTGCAATATCAGTTACAGTAGGTTTTGGTGCGGCTGGATGGCCTTGCGTCACCCTAAAGCCGTGTACATGATAATGATATAAACGTTTACCATAAATAAATTTAAATATAATGGAATGCCTAGTTCATCAGTGGTTGAGAGGACTCCTTGACAGGAGTGCTAGGTCCTGTCAAATTATTAACTGAATCTCTAACGCAATCTGTTCAGATTTGGTGCAGTTACTCAAAACAAAATGGCGCGTTCTTACACTAACCCGACCTACATCCCGACGCCGCTGTCCTCTGCATAAAGCTAAATAAGCGAGTAATCGATCAACCGAGGTAAATCTATACATTTTATTCTACACACTATTCGTTTTATTTACGCTTAATATTACACATAATTGTTGCCAGCAAATTGTCAATTTTGTTGCTCGGTAAAGTGTTGCCATTTAAAATGTATATAATCAGATTCACTAGCACGGTCTGTTTTGACTAAAATCATAATCACAAAAACAAGCCATTAGTTTCTAGTTTACTTCTGGCAGTTCTATTTTGAAACCGGTGGCATATTGTTTAGTCTGATATACCGAGACTCCATTCTTATGAGGTTCGCAAAACACTTTTATGTCCTAACATGGAGTCATTAATCATTTGGAATATAAAGACAAAGCTTGTATAGTCACAGCACGGTATGAACCCATTCTAATGTGTTTCTCTTTGAAATAATATCAAACAATTCGTTGTAAATGCCAAGAACATAAGAAAAACTTGACCTGCACAAAGGTGACAATCTGCCGACATTACAGTCTCACCACAGGCAGAACCATTACGAATTCTAGTAGTAAGATATGATATGGTGTTAATGCAAGTCGTCTAATATTTGGATCTTCTCTATTTACCCATCTAAAACGAGCTCGGAGTAACTCTGCTCTTTGAACTGCGCCTATGACGCTATGTTTTCCTATAACGGAGATGGGCCTAAGTCGTAGGATCGCTTTCCGCGTCTATATCTATCGAAATCAAAGGGATCGTGGACAAATTTGCTTCATCTTGTGTTAAGAGTGATCCATTACTTAAACTCACATTTCCGTTTTATATCTATTTCACAAGATGCCAATTGACGGATTTTATATTGAAAATATTTATTGGACTATATTCTAAAGTTATAGTAATCCGAAATGGCGCAATAATGGAGGATAATAAAAGGAGGATAAATGTAGGTCAGGTGGACTGTGTGCGTTTGTCAACCTTATTCTATAAAAAATTGGGGCGCGAAAATACCTAATAAGGCGCAAATTAATTTTTATTGTTTTAAAATTTAGATAAATCAAGATGCAATGTCTTTTCAATTTTTCTTATTATTTTAAAAATTCTACTTTGATAAATTCAATCTGGGCATATGCATGAAAATTGCGCCATATAGCTAACATAATGTGTGTATGGCGTCAGGATATAGCAAAATAAAAATTTGACTTGTAAGTATATCATTTTAGTCCGCAACTTTTAATCTTGTTCAGCCGTAGCCACCTTGCTGTATTACGTCTTAGAATTTGACATCTACTCAATGTATAATAAATATGTAAGATAATATCACCTTATGTAAGGGTTCAAGACCGTCCAAAATTGATTTTAAATTAGCTTAGGATGTATGCAAATGTTATTGGAACAGGTGAAGGGAATCCATAAAGGTGTTGTGTCCAGTCACAGATTAAATTTTAAATTAAATCTTATATAGAACTTCATAAAGCTGAGATTGCTTTGCTTTTGATTCGAGATAGTTTAAGATAAGTAGATGATAGATTGTGATAAGTTGCCTCTTTTAAAATCCTATGCACAAAAACTGTAAATAACATTAACAATTTTATAACAATACAAGTGATAAAATTAAAAATTTTGTACAACCGACTTCAATTTAAATTATTAAGAATAACTCAAAAACTACTGGTCAGACCTTAAATTTTTTTATATCATATAAATAAAATTTATATGGGACCACATGAGAAGCACCAACTTTCAAATAAAAATAAAACAGTCCAATTGAGTACCTCCTCCTTTTTTGAAGTCGGTTGAAAAGTAGCTATCGTTGGTTTATCTAGTGACGACTACATTATTTCACAATAATTTAAAAAGTAAATCTACGTGTGACGTCATTCGTTATGTTTTAAAATATTATTGATCATTTAATACATACATAATAAAAATACAATGTGATTTATACTTTAATTGGAAGTAATAAGGCTCATTTGCATTTGAAAGGAAAACAAAAATGTTTTCTTTTCGAACAACGTATGAAAATCCAGGGCAGTTCCAAAGCGTACGAGAGTACGACACTGCTATATGTCGTCGATATGGCGTTAAAACGGTTATTTCACCATCTGTCTACCACACGTTGTGTTTCAGGCAATGTGGTACTTAATGCGATCGTAATAAAAGCGTAAATTGAACCGCAGTTTAAAAAATTGTAACTTATCTGATTGAAATAAAGCTTACATTAAATGCACCGTACATATTTCCTCTTTCATTTCATGACATTGTTATTTTCTTTATTTATTCGCAGACTGCTGCCTTAGTCAATTATTTCATAAAACACCTACTCTCTGTGACGATATATTTAATACTGTCTTCTTGTTGTTGCTGTTGTATATATTATTTAATCTTGCTCTTGTATATTAACGACGCCATTTTATGTTCTTACTAATTTTAATTTCGGAAAACTTTCCTTGCTGAATTCACTATCAATTATAAAATATTTACAGTGTGATTAGATTAAGAGACATATTTGATAAAAGCGCCATCTGTCGTTGTATTTGTAGTGATATTTTGTTAGTATAGTGGGAAGGCCCACAGGAGGAATTGTCATAAGAATCACATTTGGCGAAAGCAGTTAAAGATCATTTAATCTTCCGTACTAATACGACCTATCCATCGTCCAGTCGGCGTTCGGTTAAGTTTTGATAAAAATAATTTCATTAGATTATTATGTATAGATCTATAAGCATGCAGCCACAGCAATTAAAAACCATCACGCCGCCATATTGATAGCTTTTCACATTGACACGATTAAAGGCGAAAGCTTCGTGACAGTCCCGCCATCTGTCGGCACGATAAAGTTATTGACAACGGAGTGCGAGTAGCTCAAAGATCCGTTTCCGATGCGTGACTCTCGAGCCAATGACGTTCTCTCTCCTTGCGCCGTCTGCTGCGACACGAATCCGTCTGTAATACGAGAATAATGTAAAAAAAACATGCGTTAGTGTCGTGGAACACTCGCTTGGAACGAAGTTCCTTTCGTAGTATATATTATTGATTAACAAATACATAGAAATGAATTACTAGCGTCTAAAATGAAGCGTCATTTAAAATAAAATAATATTTCTTTCATGGCAAGATAAGGAAAAGTGCGAGGGAGATGGATATTATTCCATCTCGCTCGCACTATAGAAAGTGTCGTAACGGAAAAATCTTACACTTTTTGTCACCTAGCCCCCATCCGCCAAATCCGTACCGTCCGATAAGGAACTTCGTTCCAATATATCATAAAATGTGATTTATGCGATGATAATGCTTTGGCCAGCTGTGGGGTGTACCAGCCTCTACATAAAATATACGAACAAATAGAGATGCATTAGTCAAGATTGTGTATTCAAGTAGAGTTGCGAGCACACAGTCCACCTGATGGTAAGTGGTTGCTGTGGCCCATAGACACCTACAATTTATCCTCGATTACGAATCAAAATGCAGATGCGTTGTCACCCGTGAGGACTAAGATAGAATGCCTCGTTTCCAGTAAATGGGGTCTCCGGTTCTCTACACTCACCATACGAAACACTATTAATGTTATTTAAAGCTATTTTACGCTGGTATTCTGTGAGAGCGTGGTCTTTCCTTGGTCGAGCCGACCCATTCGTGCTAGAACTATACAACTAATTTAGCTGCAGCATGACTCTACCACGTATAAAAATGAAGTTTGTGTGAGTGACGTCATAGCCCACAAGTAAAGTTAAGTGAATGCGAGTAGTGTATGCGAGTAGAGTCCAGAGAGAGAAACAGTGCGAGTAAAATTAGTGTGTGCACGTAGTTGTGCGAGGAACGGACCGGTGCTGCATCGGGGCGTACTCTCATCATTCGCTCGAGGCGCTCTTTCTCGAATCGCCATCGCTTCCTGGAACAACACGATACAAATATTAATTTGATCACTGTCCATGGTCGAATGACAATCGTTCAAAGGTTTTACAAGTAACAACTTTAAATGAATGTTTTTACGTACCTACGCATACATGCGCGGCGATTAAGAGTACCCTCATTCTTCGCGATTGCCGAGCATATATACGTAGGAATATGGATGTAGAGGCGAAAAAGGTGTGTCAGAATCGTGCCAAATTGATGTCCGTAGTCTCTACCTACCCCTCTGAGTGACGGGTGTGAGTGTTTGTAAGTATTTTTTTATAGGATAAGGGTGACAAACGAGCACACAGTCCACCTGATGCTTGAATAAGAATCTAAATGTAAATACGTTGTCACCCCTGAGGGCTAAGATGGAATGCCTTGTTTCCAGTGAAAAGTGTCTCCGATTCTCTACACTCACCTTACGAAACACAGCAGCATTAAGCTACTATTTCACGCTGGTATTCTGTGAGAGCGTGGTCCTTTTCCGGTCAAGCCTACCTATACGTACTACTACTACAATAACTATAGCTGGATATAAAATGTATGTATGTAGGTTTTTACATAAAAGTGCATGTGAATTTCGTGTATTAAATGTCTACGCATGTGAAATTATAAAAGGTGAAGAGTGAAACGACGGCGATAAAAACCCTAGAATATTTTATTTGTTCAGGCGCTTTTGGGTAATGTCGTCGCCGACACGCTAACCTAAAGTTAAGTCATATTTGAAATTTCACATTGCGGAGAGAAAAAACAACAGATGAAGTTTATTTTGTCAACCGTGGAATGTTCATATTATTATTAAGTTCCCCCGCCGAATGACTAGAAGAGAGAGAGAGAGAGACGACAGAAGGTTAGGATCAGTCAATTGCATTTTACTCGTATACGAGAGTAAAAACGATCAAAGTCGAGATACTATTGACATTTTCGAATCATAATGGAAAGACTAGTAATTTGGAAAAAATATAATAGTGTTTAGTTTCGCTCTAGACTTCTAGATCTTTGTAAACTCGATCCTCCCACACTAGGAATTTCTACTGTATCGTGGTGGCAGTTTCCATACATAAATTGCACAGAGACAAACATCCAGACTATAAAAAATATATTTCTAGGTCATACAAACACTTATACCGCGCAGGTTCGAACCTGCGGCTTCTAGAGCCGCAATTCAATGCTAAGTACTACGCCATGAAGCCGTCAAATTAAAACTTATATCGGATCACCGTGAATGTGTACATTCTTTCAATATGAAAAAATCAATAAAATTGATTAAATGTCCGCTAGAATATCATGTTACTTTTTTTGAAATCAAGTAAAACCTCTAACTAAATTTTTATTTTATTTACATACGTGTACGCACGCACGTACGTACGCACACGTATATACACAACATTACACTTCACCATCATCATCATCGTCATCATTACGTCACCTCACAAGTCCACCGCTAAATATAGACCTCCCGCAAGTAATGCCACAAGGCCAGTAAAGCCACATTCGAGAATCATTCTCGCGTTTGAATGACCTGTAAATAACTGTTCCGGGAGTGGATGTGACCTTATTGCGGTTATAGTATGAATGTGTAAAAGTGTGGTGATGAAGCGGAGAGCGTGTGGTCACCTGCAGGGCGACGGCAGCCTCCATCTCGGGCACGCCGACGTCAGCGAGCGCGCCCCCAGAATCCTCCTCCTCGGCGTCTGCAACCAAGGCCGCAAGTCACTGTGCGAACGGGCACGTACTGGTTACGCAGGTGTAAGAGGTCGAGGAGAAAGGCGCACCTTGTGTTCCTGGTGCGCCTACTTGACAAGGAAAAGGGAGGAGAAATCCTTCCTGCCGAGGCTGCCGGGAGCGGCCAGCGCGGTGGTGCCGCAGATGTGTGTGAAATATGCGTTCCCGTGACCCTGCCAATATGCGACGAAGGTGGAACACCATGGGGTTTTCAGTCAGTGTGAATCCGACATAATCCATCTTTGCCCCCGCGAGGCGGGTATGCGTAGGCATTTCCGGCAGTATTTATATATGTGAGAATATGAGCGAGTTGGGCTTCATGTAGCACAACATTTCCTGCAGAGGGAACACAGTAAGACTGACCGTGGCGGGAGAAGAGCCTGGGCTTGGGGTTGTGGGCGCGCAGCTGACGGTGTCCGCCTCCAGGCCGCGGCGTGGCGCCGCAGTATTTATATATGTGAGAATATGAGCGAGGTTGGGCTATGTAACACAACATTTCCTGCAGAGGAACACAGTAAGACTGACCGTGGCGGAGAAGAGCCTGGGCTGGGGTTGTGGGCGCGCAGCATGACGGTGTCCGCCTTGAGCCGCGTGGCGCCCGAGTATTTATATATGTGAGTATGGCGAGTTGGGCTTCATGTAACAACATTTCCTGCAGAGGAACACAGTAAGACTGACCGTGGCGGGAGAACCTGGGCTTGGGGTTGTGGGCGCGCAGTGACGGTGTCCTTGTGAGCCGCGCGGCGTGGCGCAGTATTATATATGTGAGAATATGAGCGAGTTGGGCTTCATGTAACACAACATTTCCTGCAGAGGAACACAGTAAGACTGACCGTGGCGGGAGAAGAGCCTGGGCTTGGGGTTGTGGGCGCGCAGCGACGGTGTCCGCCAGGCCGCGCGGCGTGGCGCCGCAGTATTTATATATGTGAGAATATGAGCGAGTTGGGCTTCATGTAACACAACATTTCCTGCAGAGAGACACAGTAAGACTGACCGTGGCGGGAGAGCCTGGGCTTGGGGTTGTGGGCGCGCAGCTGACGGTGTCCGCCTTGAGCCGCGCGGCGTGGCGCAATGTTATATATGTGAGAATATGAGGCAGTTGGGCTTCATGTAACACAACATTTCCTGCAGAGGAACATGCAGACTGACCGTGGCGGGAGAAGAGCCTGGGCTTGGGGTTGTGGGCGCAGCGTGACGGTGTCCATGAGCCGCGCGGCGTGGCGCCACAGTGTTATATATATGAGAGAATATGAGCGAGTTGGGCTTCATGTAACACAAATTTCCTGCAGAGGAACACAGTAAGACTGACCGTGGCGGAGGAGAGCCTGGGCTTGGGGTTGTGGGCGCAGCGGACGGTGTCCGCCTTGAGCCGCGCGGCGTGGCGCCACAGTATTTATATGTGAGAATATGAGCGAGTTGGGCTTCATGTAACACAACATTCCTGCAGAGAACACAGTAAGACTGACCGTGGCGGGAGAAGAGCCTGGGCTTGGGGTTGTGGGCGCGCAGCGTGACGGTGTCCGCCAGGCCGCGCGGCGTGGCGCCGCAGTATTTATATATGTGAGAATATGAGCGGTTGGGCTTCATGTAACGCAACATTTCCTGCAGAGAACACAGTAAGACTGACCGTGGCGGGAGAAGAGCCTGGGCTTGGGGTTGTGGGCGCAGCGCATGACGGTGTCCATGAGCCGGCCGCGTGGCGCCGGTATTTATATATGTGAGAATGTGAGCGAGTTGGGCTTCATGTAACACAACATTTCCTGCAGAGGAACACAGTAAGACTGACCGTGGCGGAGAAGAGCCTGGGCAGGGGTTGTGGGCGCGCAGCGTGACGGTGTCCGCAGGCGCGCGGCAGCGCGGTATTTATGTGAGAATATGAGCGGTTGGGCTGTAACACAACATTTCCTGCAGGAGAACACAGTAAGACCGTGGCGGGAGGAGAGCCTGGGCTTGGGGTTGTGGGCGCGCAGCGCGACGGTGTCCGCCTTGAGCCGCGCGGCGTGGCACCGCAGTATTTATATGATGAATATGAGCGAGTTGGGCTTCATGTAACACAACATTTCCTGCAGAGAACACAGTAAGACTGACCGTGGCGGGAGAAGAGCCTGGGCTTGGGGTTGTGGGCGCGCAGCGCGACGGTGTCCGCCGAGCCGCGCGGCGGCGCCGCAGTATTTATATATATGAGAATATGAGCGAGTTGGGCTTCATGTAACACAACATTTCCTGCAGAGAACACAGTAAGACTGACCGTGGCGGGAAGAGCCTGGGCTTGGGGTTGTGGGCGCGCAGCGACGGTGTCCGCCTTGAGCCGCGCGGCGTGGCGCCGCAGTATTGTGAGAATATGAGCGAGTTGGGCTTCATGTAACACAACATTTCCTGCAGAGGAACACAGTAAGACCGTGGCGGGAAGAGCCTGGGCTTGGGGTTGTGGGCGCGCAGCGTGACGGTGTCCGCCTGAGCCGCGCGGCGTGGCGCCACAGTATTTATATATGTGAGAATATGAGCAGTTGGGCTTCATGTAACACAACATTTCCTGCAGAGGGAACACAGTAAGACTGACCGTGGCGGGAGAAGAGCCTGGGCTTGGGGTTGTGGGCGCAGCGTGACGGTGTCCGTAGCAGGCCGCGTGGCGCCGCAGTATTATATATGTGAGAATATGAGCAGTTGGGCTTCATGTAACACAACATTTCCTGCAGAGGAACACAGTAAGACTGACCGTGGCGGGAGAGAGCCTGGGCTTGGGGTTGTGGGCGCGCAGCGCGACGGTGTCCGCCTTGAGCCGCGCGGCGTGGCGCCGCAGTATTTATATATGTGAGAATATGAGCGAGTTGGGCTTCATGTAACACAACATTTCCTGCAGAGGGAACACAGTAAGACTGACCGTGGCGGGAGAAGAGCCTGGGCTTGGGGTTGTGGGCGCGCAGCTCGACGGTGTCCGCCTTGAGCCGCGCGGCGTGGCCCTGTATTTATATATGTGAATATGAGCGAGTTGGGCCATAACACAATTTCCTGCAGAGGAACACAGTAAGACTGACCGTGGCGGGAGAAGAGCCTGGGCTTGAAGTTGTGGGCGCGCAGCGTGACGGTGTCCTTTGAGCCGCGCGGCGTGGCGCCGCAGTATTTATATGTGAGAATGTGAGCGAGTTGGGCTTCATAACACAACATTTCCTGCAGAGACACAGTAAGACTGACCGTGGCGGGAGAAGAGCCTGGCTTGGGGTTGTGGCGCGCAGCGGACGGTGTCCGCCAGGCGCGCGGCGTGGCGCAGTATTTATATATGTGAGAATATGAGCGAGTTGGGCTTCATGTAACACAACATTTCCTGCAGAGGAACAGTAAGACTGACCGTGGCGGGAGAAGAGCCTGGGCGGGGTTGTGGGCGCGCAGCGCATGACGGTGTCCGCAGGCCGCGCGGCGTGGCGCCGCAGTATTTATATATGTGAGAATATGGCGAGTTGGGCTTCATGTAACACAACATTTCCTGCAGAGGAACACAGTAAGACTGACCGTGGCGGAGAAGAGCCTGGGCTTGGGGTTGTGGGCGCGCAGCGTGACGGTGTCCGCCTTGAGCCGCGCGGCGTGGCGCCGCAGTATTTATATATGTGAGAATAGGCGAGTTGGGCTTCATGTAACACAACATTTCCTGCAGAGGAACACAGTAAGACTGACCGTGGCGGGAGAAGAGCCTGGGCTTGGGGTTGTGGGCGCGCAGCGTGACGGTGTCCATTGCAGCCGCGCGGCGTGGCGCCGCAGTATTATATATGTGAGAATATGAGCGAGTTGGGCTTCATGTAACACAACATTTCACAGAGGAACACAGTAAGACTGACCGTGGCGGGAGAGCCTGGGCTTGGGGTTGTGGGCGCGCAGCGTGACGGTGTCCGCCTTGAGCCGCGCGGCGTGGCGCCGTATTTATATATGTGAATATGAGCAGTTGGGCTTCATGTAACACAACATTTCCTGCAGAGGAACACAGTAAGACTGACCGTGGCGGGAGAGAGCCTGGCTTGGGGTTGTGGGCGCGCAGCGTGACGGTGTCCCTTGAGCCGCGCGGCGTGGCGCCGCAGTATTTATATATGAGAATATGAGCGAGTTGGGCTTCATGTAACACAACATTTCCTGCAGAGGAACACAGTAAGACTGACCGTGGCGGGAGAGCCTGGGCTTGGGGTTGTGGGCGCGCAGCGTGACGGTGTCCGCCAGAGCCGCGCGGCGTGGCGCCGAGTATTATATATGTGAGAATATGAGCGAGTTGGGCTTCATGTAACACAACATTTCCTGCAGAGGAACACAGTAAGACTGACCGTGGCGGGAAGAGCCTGGGCTTGGGGTTGTGGGCGCGCAGCGCGACGGTGTCCGCCTTGAGCCGCGCGGCGTGGCGCCGCAGTATTTATATATGTGAGAATATGAGCGAGTTGGGCTTCATGTAACACAACATTTCCTGCAGAGGGAACACAGTAAGACTGACCGTGGCGGGAGAAGAGCCTGGGCTTGGGGTTGTGGGCGCGCAGCGCGACGGTGTCCGCAGGCCGCGCGGCGTGGCGCCGCAGTATTTATATATGTGAGAATATGAGCGAGTTGGGCTTCATGTAACACAACATTTCCTGCAGAGGGAACACAGTAAGACTGACCGTGGCGGGAGAAGAGCCTGGGCTTGGGGTTGTGGGCGCGCAGCGCGACGGTGTCCGCCTTGAGCCGCGCGGCGTGGCGCCGCAGTATTTATATATGTGAGAATATGAGCGAGTTGGGCTTCATGTAACACAACATTTCCTGCAGAGGGAACACAGTAAGACTGACCGTGGCGGAGAAGAGCCTGGGCTTGGGGTTGTGGGCGCGCAGCGTGACGGTGTCCGTGAGCCGCGCGGCGCCGCCAGTATTTATATATGTGAATATGAGCGAGTTGGGCTTCATGTAACACAACATTTCCTGCAGAGGACACAGTAAGACTGACCGTGGCGGGAGAAGAGCCTGGGCTTGGGGTTGTGGGCGCGCAGCGTGACGGTGTCCGCCAGGCCGCGCGGCGTGGCGCGGTATTTATATATGTGAGAATATGAGCGAGTTGGGCTTCATGTAACACAACATTTCCTGGAGGAACACAGTAAGACTGACCGTGGCGGGAAGAGCCTGGGCTTGGGGTTGTGGGCGCGCAGCGTGACGGTGTCCGCCTTGACCGCGCGGCGTGGCGCCGCAGTATTTATATATATGAGAATATGAGCAGTTGGGCTTCATGTAACACAACATTTCCTGCAGAGGAACACAGTAAGACTGACCGTGGCGGGAGAAGAGCCTGGGCTTGAGGTTGTGGGCGCGCAGCGTGACGGTGTCCGCCTTGAGCCGCGGCGTGGCGCCGCAGTATTTATATATGTGAGAATATGAGCGAGTTGGGCTTCATGTAATTAACATTTCCTGCAGAGGAACACAGTAAGACTGACCGTGGCGGGAGAAGAGCCTGGGCTTGGGGTTGTGGGCGCGCAGCGTGACGGTGTCCGCCTTGAGCCGCGGCGTGGCGCCACCAGTATTTATATATGTGAGAATATGAGCGAGTTGGGCTTCATGTAACACAACATTCCTGCAGAGGAACACAGTAAGACTGACCGTGGCGGGAAGAGCCTGGGCTTGGGGTTGTGGGCGCGCAGCGTGACGGTGTCCGCCTTGAGCCGCGCGGCGTGGCGCCGCAGTATTATATATGTGAGAATATGGCGAGTTGGGCTTCATGTAACACAACATTTCCTGCAGAGGAACACAGTAAGACTGACCGTGGCGGGAGCCTGGGCTTGGGGTTGGGGCGCGCAGCGTGACGGTGTCCGCCTTGAGCCGCGCGGCGTGGCGCCACAGTATTATATATGTGAGAATATGAGCAGTTGGGCTTCATGTAACACAACATTTCCTGCAGAGGAACACAGTAAGACTGACCGTGGCGGGAGAAGCCTGGGCTGGGGTTGTGGGCGCAGCGACGGTGTCCGCCTTGAGCCGCGCGGCGTGGCGCCGCAGTATTTATATATGTGAGAATATGAGCGAGTTGGGCTTCATGTAACACAACATTTCCTGCAGAGGAACACATAAGACTGACCGTGGCGGAGAAGAGCCTGGGCTTGGGGTTGTGGGCGCGCAGCGCGACGGTGTCCGTCAGGCCGCGCGGCGTGGCGCCGCAGTATTTATATATGTGAGAATATGAGCGAGTTGGGCCGTAGCAACACAACATTTCCTGCAGAGAACACAGTAAGACTGACCGTGGCGGGAGAAGAGCCTGGGCTTGGGGTTGTGGGCGCGCAGCGTGACGGTGTCCGTGAGCCGCGCGGCGTGGCCACAGTATTTATATATGTGAGAATATGAGCGAGTTGGGCTTCATGTAACACAACATTTCCTGCAGAGGAACACAGTAAGACTGACCGTGGCGGGAAGAGCCTGGGCTTAGGGTTGTGGGCGCAGTGACGGTGTCTGTGAGCCGCGCGGCGTGGCGCCGCAGTATTTATATATGTGAGAATATGAGCGAGTTGGGCTTCATGTAACAACATTTCCTGCAGAGGAACACAGTAAGACAATGGCGGGAGAAGAGCCTGGGCTTGGGGTTGTGGGCGCGCAGCGGTGTCCGCCTTGAGCCGCGCGGCGCCGCAGTATTATATATGTGAGAATATGAGCAGTTGGGCTTCATGTAACACACATTTTGCAGAGAACACAGTAAGACTGACCGTGGCGGGAGAAGAGCCTGGGCTTGGGGTTGTGGGCGCGCAGCGTGACGGTGTCCGCCAGGCCGCGCGGCGTGGCGCCGACATTATATGTGAGAATATGAGCAGTTGGGCTTCATGTAACACAACATTTCCTGCAGAGGGAACACAGTAAGACTGACCGTGGCGGGAGAAGAGCCTGGGCTTGGGGTTGTGGGCGCGCAGCGCGACGGTGTCCGCCTTGAGCCGCGCGGCGTGGCGCCGCAGTATTTATATATGTGAGAATATGAGCGAGTTGGGCTTCATGTAACAACATTTCTGGAGGAACACAGTAAGACTGACCGTGGCGGGAGAAGAGCCTGGGCTTGGGGTTGTGGGCGCGCAGCGTGACGGTGTCCGTGAGCCGCGCGGCGTGGCGCCCGCAGTTTATATATGTGAGAATATGAGCGAGTTGGGCTTCATGTAACACAACATTTCCTGCAGAGGGAACACAGTAAGACTGACCGTGGCGGGAGAAGAGCCTGGGCTTGGGGTTGTGGGCGCGCAGCGCGACGGTGTCCGCGAGCCGCGCGGCGTGCGCCGCAGTATTTATATGTGTGAGAATATGAGCGAGTTGGGCTTCATGTAACAACATTTCCTGCAGAGGGAACAGTAAGACTGACCGTGGCGGGAAGAGCCTGGGCTTGGGGTTGTGGGCGCCAGTGACGGTGTCCGCCAGGCCGCGCGGCGTGGCGCCGCAGTATTTATATGAGAATATGAGCGGTTGGGCTTCATGTAACACAACATTTCCTGCAGAGGAACACAGGTAAGACTGACCGTGGCAGAAGAGCCTGGGCTTGAGGTTGTGGGCGCGCAGCGCGACGGTGTCCGCCTTGAGCCGCGCGGCTGGCGCCACGCAGTATTTATATATGTGAGAATATGAGCGAGTTGGGCTTCGTAACACAACATTTCCGCAGAGAGGAACAGTAAGACTGACCGTGGCGGGAGAAGAGCCTGGGCTTGGGGTTGTGGGCGCGCAGCTGACGGTGTCCCTTGAGCCGCGCGTGGCGCCGCAGTATTTATATATGTGAGAATATGAGCGAGTTGGGCTTCATGTAACACATTTCCTGCAGAGAACACAGTAAGACTGACCGTGGCGGGAGAAGAGCCTGGGCTTGGGGTTGTGGGCGCGCAGCGTGACGGTGTCCGCGAGCCGCGCGGCGTGGCGCCTGTATTATATATGTGAGAATATGAGCGAGTTGGGCTTCATGTAACACAACATTTCCTGCAGAGAACACAGTAAGACTGACCGTGGCGGGAAGAGCCTGGGCAGGGTTGTGGGCGCGCAGCGTGACGGTGTCCGTAGGCCGCGCGGCGTGGCGCCGCAGTATTTATATATGTGAGAATATGAGCGAGTTGGGCTTCATGTAGCACAACATTTCCTGCAGAGGGAACACAGTAAGACTGACCGTGGCGGGAGAAGAGCCTGGGCTTGGGGTTGTGGGCGCGCAGCGCGACGGTGTCCGCCTTGAGCCGCGCGGCGTGGCGCCGCAGCCGCGCCTCCAGCGCCGCGCTCCAGCCGGCGCTGGGGACGGCGCTGGATCCAATGGAAGCGCTGTAGCCGCAGCTGCAACACGCCAAGCACAGCGTTACAGCCTACACAGTGCGCTGCTGAACAGAGCTCTACCCTGTACATTGTTACGTTGGGACACTGTGCCTTAGTCGCCACGCGTAGCAGGTGGCTTGCTCAGGCCCGGTGCTAGCCATGTGAACACCCGCGTACAATAGCGATTAAGCCGCCCCATGTACTCTACGCTGAACTCAGTACCAGTAAATCACTGGAACGGGTCGATAACGTTCAATCCATTGCTGTTTGTTCCTCGCGACTTCGACCGCGTATATTTATTACGATTGAATTTCATGGGTTTTAACTTTTTTGCGCAGAACCTTAATTATTTTTCAAATTGAAATAGCCTAAATTACTTCTTATAACATTCGCTATCTGCCAGTGGAAATCCTGTCAAAATCGGTCCAGCCGTTTCGAAGATTAGCCGAAACAAACAAACAGACAGAAAAAAAAATTAAAACTTGTATTTTTTTGTTATAAGTACCGTATATACTTTCGTATACATTTAGTAAAAAGCTGTTATTTTGAAGTTACAAACACACTTCAAATTTTATTTATTTGTATAGATTAAGTGTATAACTACTATAGTCCGGTCGCCAAGTACAAGGAATTTCGTACAATGACCTTTGTTCCAACTGTCAGTGGTCAAAAACATTTTTAGATAAAGTACAAATCTG